>BRDA01060197.1:1511-20685 GCA_036984385.1 Crenuchus spilurus
ATCACTAGTTATCACAAATAACTCCAAATAAACACTATTAATCACTAGAATAGGAGATATTAGTCCATAAACGACCTCAATAAACACTATTAATCACTAGAATAGGAGATATTAGTATAAAAACAACCTCAATAAACACTATTGATCACTAGAATAGGAGATATTAGTCCAAAAACAACCTCAATAAACACTATTAATAACTAGAATAGGAGATATTAGTCCATAAACAACCTCAATACACTATTAATCAGTAGAATAGGAGATTTTAGTCCATAAACAACCTCAATAAACACTATAAATCACTAGAATAGGAGATATTAGTCCATAAACAACCTCAATAAACACTATTAATCACTAGAATAGGAGATATTAATCTATAAACTACCTCAATAAACACTATTGAAATAAAAAAAAAATGCTCCCACGAAAGTTTACACAAAAAGATCACTGAATCGCTCATTTAGCTGTCAATCAAAAAGGGATTCAGCCTCAGACACATCATCCAATCATCATGCAGAAGCTGAGCGTCTGGGCCAGCCGAGGCCAGCCCACTGCCCCATAGACCCCCAGAGACGCTGAGCGTCCGATGGGCGGGACAAAGGCCAGGATTCATCCAATGACTCGTCTCGTTTCACTGCACACTTTGCTTTACCATTGAACTCTGTGCACGCTGAGCGTCCACCCTGTTTAAAGCACTGTGAAGCTGTGGGAATGAGTGAGAGGAAAGCCGCGTCTTTACCAGTGATAAGAAGCTGATTCTGAACAAAAGTTGAGCGCGTTGTGACATGTACACACAACAGTATATTATTGATCACTTATTTTTTGACATTTTAGGGGAAGCTGAGCTTAGTCTTAGAGTCTAAAGTCTTAAAGCATCTGCCACTGATATATATATATATATATATAATTTTATAATTTTATACAAAATATATAATTTTGAACCTGTTATCTATTTTTCCAGTGTTGTATGTAAAATTTAATGTCTCAGTGCACTCTTAAATTATAGCACAGGAGTTAAATAAGAACTCGTGTAATCAATTTATAGACCAAAATGTATCTAAACTTTGGACACAAAGTAGAACCTTTGGCAGATTAACAGCTGGACACACTCGTGACATTCTTTCTACAATAGACATCAAATATTCTTCAGACAGTTCATCCCAAATCAGCTGGATGGGGTTCAGTCTGGAGACGGTTTCAACCTGACCATCTTATAGTTTTTCCTGAGGTAGTTCTGGCAGAGTTTGGACTGATGCTTTGGGTCATTATCTTGCTGTAGGATGAACTCCTGACACATTAGGTGACTACCAGAGACATTCTAAAACTTTCTAAAACTTTTGTAGTTTTATTAAAGACATATCATTGTAAAAATCTATGACTTATACAAATGTAGAATATCAAATGATCTCTCTATGGAGCATTAGGCTATTTTACAGGACATGCCTGGATACCACATTGGGCTAACAACTGTAGCATGATCTGTGAGAAATAATCATCAACAATTGCAAAAAATGGATAAAGGATCCAACCTACAAGACTGTAATATCTATTGTACATTTATTTCTCATCATCCAGGACAATGCTGCCAGTTTTCATTGTTTTCCTAATTATGACAAACAGCAAAAAGCCGAAACATTGTTATTTCTGAAAATATTTTTTTTTTGGACAGGAGTAAATTGCCTTAAAATACATGATTATAGTATAGTATCCACAGCAGCAGAACTGTCTGATTTAGTTTTTTGCAATCTCAATAGTATAGTCTATCATTATGCAAATCAACTTCATATAATGACAGTACTAGCCATTCCTCATTTGATAAATATGCTCTACAGCGTTTCACCATGATTACACTCAAAAACACATTGCTGAGTTATTATCTAAAAACTCTGAAGTTCAAAAGGGTGATGAAAGTATTTTAAATTTAAGAGTATTATCCATCAGCTGTTTTCCTTTTTGTTTTATAGTTGTTGTCCAATGATTGTTTGAATTTGTCTGACATATGACTAAAAACATGACAATGCAAAATAAATCAACTGCAGTGTTATAAAACATTTGAGAAAACCTGTACATTTTGCCTGTATTTTCAGTTTGACATCTAAACGAGGTGTTTACATACATCAGTGCCTCAGTACATTATTTTTGGGGCAGTCGTGGTCTGGTGGTTAAGGATCTGGTCTTGTGACCAAAAGGTCACCTAAACCCAACTGTTCCCCGGGCACCGTGAATAGGGCTGCCCACCACTTTGGGCACATGCTCTCACAACCTAGTGTGTTCACTAGTGTGTGTTTCACTGCACAGATAGGTTAAATGTGGAGGTAACAATCTGTTGTCTACAATTACATTGTCAAAAGTTGATTCTAGTCAGTAAACACTGTATTTCAAAAAATATTTGTAGTCGCTAAATGAACTAGTTTTTGCTCCAAAGAGCTTGTAGCCATGTTTAAAATAGGTTTAGTACAGAATATCTGATACATACAGACTCAGTGTCAGTATAAGGTGTCAAACATTCATGACTTGACAAAGAATCATTCTTTAGACATTAAACATTTGGGATTGTTCATAACCTTTTATGAATGAAATTATCAACAAAAATGAACTTTTTCCACAATATTTGACAACATTTTTGGAGATAAGTCTTTCTGGAGGTTTGTTCCATTATGAATTTATGTAGCTCTCATGAGTAATTCTGCAGAATACACTGCTGTCATGTACAGCAGCCTCAAACAGCAGCCTTGTTCATGTCCCCATCTCTCTGTGTGTGTTTATGTTTGCTATGTGCTTTGTTGACATTTCACATGTGCATTACAGTTCACATGTCAAGCTAAGTCATATTTTATTGAGTCAAGGTTAAAGGCCTTGCCCAATGGCACAACCATCAGTAACCAGTCCATCCTGGGATTTGGTTCACTTCCCATACAACTAATCCACCAGCCACCCGAAACGTGGCCATCATTGCATTTGCAGTGATGAACGCTCCACCACTACTAATACATTTTCAGTCAATACTGTGCTTCATTGCTATGCTCTTACACTAGGATTTTCCCTATTCTAGATATACAAAACCTCAGGCATTCTTCATTTTTTGACAATATGACACAATTGAACCCATCTTACATGTCATTCTGAAACAAAATCTCATATTTGTTACTGATCACGGTTTCTCAATATCATCCATCACTGATATTGAGGCTGCTACAGTACAAAACTCTAAAGTAAAGTCAAAAGAATTTAAAAACAAGATGCCAAGTAAAACAAACTACATTACTGCTATACATATATTATTATAATACTGCATCTCCATATAATAGAATATTATTTAATATTGATACTGTTTAAAATATAATAAATACAACTTTTTTGAATGAAATTATGTATTAAATTATGTTGTACAAAAATAAACAACCATGAACTTTTTCACAATATTCATATAGTTTTGATATGGCACTTTGTTTACATGTATACAGATCTTTATTTTGAGGCTTTGTATCACAAACCCTGGCATGGGCCTCATCCATCTCCCTGTCTTTTGTGTCTGTTTTCACCCTCCTTGTGTTTGTCTGGCATCATGGTGTCCATCCCCCTGTGATGTTACGTCGTTCGGTAGGTCTGTCCCTCATCTGTGACCAATCACTGCACCTATAATTCTCCTCTGGTTGTCATTGTCCATGTCGCTCATTGTTTGCGTCTGTGCATGTGAATGTGTAGTGTTCTCTTAAATTCTAATTGTACAATAAATATGTCATTTGGATCCTGCTTCTTTACTTTTCCTCAAAATCACACTTTGATTATTGCTTAAGACTTCTATGACTTTAACATTACTACAACCAAGTTTTGACTACTACTACTACTACTGTTACTACTACATTAGTGCAGTTATAACACTGTTATAACCCTGTATGATCTGGATCTGAGTAATGGTTATGCAATTCCCAAAAGATCACCATGAAATACAAAAAATGTGAACTGGTCTTTGATCCTTTAATATCATTTTAGACAGATGCTCCAAGACCTGCAATGCTGTCGAATGTCCTTTTGATTTGAGGAAAGAAACATGGGCTTATTTACTATCAAGTTTAAATATCATGAGCCAGATTTCCATGTTCTTCCAGATACATTCCCATACAGCCTGACACTGGAGATCCATTCCTCATTAAGAATGTGAAGAAAGTCAGTATCAGCGCATCAATGATCAAAACTGAACAATGTAGAAAAAAAAGACTATAGTATAAAAAACCATGTCTGTCACTTTAATCTCCTTGTCTGGCTTTGGAGAATGAATTCAAAAGGAAATGCTTGCTGTTTACGAAGAGAAAGAGAGTGGGAGTGAAAGGGAAGGCCAGCGAACACAGTTCTGTTTTTTGTTAAATTATCCCTTCCACAAATTTTTCCTTTCTTCTTGAATTCTCATTCACATCTGCCAGACTTTCTCCAACATGTGTTGAAGACAAGGAAGACAAAAAAATAGAGAAAAGCGTGGGCAAGGATTCTCTACTGTCTTGACTAAACTCTATATATGTTCCACTGACAGCACATGCTCTATGACAAGCTGTCTTACAGAGACGCAGAGAGAAAAGAGAGAAATGGGGGTTGGGAGTGGGGGAACCAATGGAGAGAGAGCAAAAATAGAGTTTGAAATGTACTAACAGACAGAATCTAAACATGTAGAAGGGCACAAAATGAAATGACCTCCCTCTTGCATATTAGCCACCCTTTAAAAAGGCCAAAAGCACTTTATAGTGCAGTTTATTGTACCATTGCCATGTATTCCCATGCAAGTCAAGACCAGTTATATTAATCACATCTGCTGATATTCATCAGTGTCTGATGGCATTTCGATGTATAAAACTTAAGTGCCTGAGCTGAAGAAGCAGTCTGAGATAAACGCAGTTATATTATCCCATTTCACTGTGTCATTGCGGCCTTTGTTTCCCTCAGCCTCCCCTTATTCTCTGTGCTGTAAGAGCATGTGTTAAATGGACCTGAAAGGTATGTAAAGGGCATCTGCATATAAGAGCATATCCTTAAATTCTCCTACAGGAATACACTTTCTATTCATCTACTCAAAGGGAAATATGGGACACAGAGGATTAATTAAAACTGTGAGACGAAAGGACATTATGACGGGTGGGTACCAATTAGAATACAAATGGATTCATTTTCAGAAACAGCTTTGCTGTACTTCTCTAAAGGTGGTTTGGCTCCACACTAAGGTGGTTTGGCTCTGGCCCCAACAATTTGAGTGTTGTTTTAGAGAGGACTCTCACTGATGACTCATGCAATGATAGTGACTTGCATAGGGATACTTAATATCTTCATCCAATTTGAGATTAGTGGTGTAATGTATGACAAGTTTCATACTTTGGTTCAATATAGAACAGTTTTATCTTGATGTAATTTACTGCTTAATTAGGAAAAATACAGTGTTTAATAAAACAATTAAATTACTGTGCAAAAGCTCATTGTTGTTACTAATTTCATTCAAAATGCTAAACTATATGACATTTACATGTAAAGTGACTTATTTCAAGTCTTTTGAGTTTAAATGTTGATATGTTTGGCTTATAACTCATCTAAGATTATTAGAATATACCAGTATCAACATTAACACACAAAAAGTACTGAAAAAAGGTGACTTTTTATGTGTAATGAATATAAAGTACAGTGGAACTACTGTTATTGTTTGCCCTGGTTATCGTACAATTTGTTTATTGTTGACTTTTTTGGCAAAATGTTGTCCCAGTTATCATTCATCTGCCAGTTTTTGTTAGAGTGCCCATGTGATGCCGCTAATTTCATGAAAAGAAAGCATCTACCCCTGTGTTCGTCACTCACTTTGTTACTCATTGGCTTTGTTTCTCATTGAGTGAGCATCACCCCTTGCTTTCATCAGAAATATTTCAATTGTTTTTCCAGCTTTTTTGTGTTTGTTTATTGAGTACGCCAGAAACAGACCCCTCTGTACACATTTCCATAAGCCAAAAAATAATTTGTTAATATTTTGGAGTGTCTGGAACAGATTCATTGGATTTACATTACTTCTTATGCAAAATATTGCTTCAGTTATCATTCATTTCAATTATCATTAGCCACTTTTGAACCGATGACAAAAAACGAGGTTCCACTCTATAAAAAAAGTTCAAATTAAATTATGAACTGAAATGAACCTTTTCACTATATTGTCATTTTTTGAGATGTTAAAAATGATAAAGATTTCATTTTTCATTTATTATAGCATCCAAAACATACAAGCATAAAACTGAGACTTTAGAAAGGCACAGTTGAGTTTTTCTTGATCCCTTCAGACACAAAACCACTAAGCAAATGCTGTTTCACAGTTTCTCAAACTAATGAGCTAGCTTCACACTACTACTTTAGCACCCAACTAGCACACTAGCCTTGTACTAACAAGTCACTCACAATACAATATGATGTTACAATACAACATGTTGAATATACTGATATATGTTCATATTTCAGTTGAACACGGTTACCTTTGATGTATTTTTCCTGTTGTTGTGGTCAAATATCACAGACCAATAGGTGATCACATTCAAATAGACAATCTCAGTCTCAGTCCCCTGTGCTACCCATCACCATCAACCAATCTCTGAGATACCCTTACCTTTTGAATGAAAACATTTTCTTTTACACTTTGATCATTTTCTGCATGCATGGCTTGATCCAAATTAATAATTACTGAAAAAAATTGATTAAACATTAATTAATTAATGTTCTATAGAACAAGTATCCTGCAGGACACTTACCAGTACCTTTTACCCTTTTAGTAATTAAACTTTTAATTCAGAGAGGTATAAGTAGCCTTCTATTACAGAAGGTGGTTAAACCATCACTTTCTGAAATCACTGACAGTGTCTGTGTCTCCGCCTCTTTCTGAAATCAATGATTTTGTTTCTGCATCTTTCAAAAATGACTGATTTTTTCTCCGCCTCTTTCTGAAATCAATGATTGTGTCTCCCCCTCTTTCTGAAATCAATGATTTTGTCTCCGCCTCTTTCTTAAATGACTTTTCTTTCCACCTCTTTCTGAAATGAATGATTGTGTCTCCGCCTCTTTTTAAATTACTGATTTGGTCTTCACCTCTTCTGGAGGGACTGATTTGGTCTCCGCCTCTTTCTGGGAAGTTTAAGAACATTTAAAAACATAGATTTCCTGAAATAGCTCAGCAGCTTTTTTAAAACCATTTTTTTCCTTTCTGGATTGAAGTCACTGTTTTGACACTTGACTAGAGACTTGCTAGTCTTATTATATATTCAAATATATTTATTTATAATATAAAGTATATTCATATTTTCATATTATAAATAAAAAATCTAAATAAATAAAAGACTGAAACAACACATTTTCCTTGAAATTCATAGTGTAATGACTTATGTTCCACAAATTGTGTAGGAAGAAAGAGTTATGACTGTTCATATACCACAGTACAATGTTTTATTAACTTCATGTTTTGCCCTCTTTACTTATCCTACTCCGAGACTCTGAAGGACGATTCTAAAAGGAATCTCCCATCTCTCTCACTCTCTCTCTGTTCCTAGGTCTCTCAGCCTGACTCATAAACACCCACCACACAAACAAGCTTTGATGTACCATAAAAATAAGTGTAGTCACTCGTTATTCACCAGCCTCAGTGTTCTCTCTTTTTCCTCTCAGTTCTCATCAGAGATAACACTTCAGCACTCTCTATAAGTCATGTATTGAGTCAATTGAGTCATTATTGAGTGTCAGTGCTTTCTTTTCTTCTCTAGACCAGTGCAGCAGGGGGTTAGGCAGTGGATGCAGGGCCGAGGAGTGCTTATCAATAAAAAGCAAACCGGTTTCAGTCAATACACTCCTCCGTTCACACACAGACACACAAAAAACAAACACGAACACAAGCACATACACACATACAGCATGAAACACACTTGATTTTCACACCTCACCTATTGTATCTCCTTGCTCATGCACCATGCTGGCCAAGTCCTTCATAATCTGGTTCACATCCAGCATATCTCTCTGCAAAATAATAATAATAAAAAAAAAACAATACAAAGACTACAGGTTAGAACTGTGAAGAGTAATGCACAAAACAAAGACAAAATAACTTTTCAAACTGCTTCATGTGAAGGCTACACAATATATCAATAATTAAATAATATTGCAATGTTAACCTTTGCTATATTCATACTGCACAAGGCTGCAATATGCAAATGAGCCCTCTATTAAATGAAACAATTTTTTACGCATTACTGTGCTTTGAGCATTTATGTCAGATGTCCCTGATTCCGATTTGGATATAACAGTGCAAGTAATTGTTTAATCATGTCATACAAGAGATTATATCTATCTATCTATCTATATCTATCTATATCTATATCTATATATACACACACACACACACACACACACACACACAGAGTCAAAAATATGGTCACATGTTGTCATTCAATGTTTTTTTTTATTAATGTTACATTGTAAATGAATACTGAAATCATCCAGACTATGAAGGATCACATAATGAATCATGTAGTAAACTTAAAAGTGTTAAACAAACCAAAATATGTTGGCGATTTTACTTCAAAGTAGACACACAAATGATGACTCAAACACATTAAGAGGCAAAAAAAAAATGCAAGTCATGAACTCTTGACAAGGCACAGCTGTTAACTGAAAGTCATTCCAGGTGACTACCTCATAAAGCTGACTGAGAAAATGTAAAGAAAGCTGACATCTAAGCAAGAGGTGCCTACTTGGAAGAATGTAAAAAATAAAACACATTTTGGTTTGTTTAACACTTGTTTGTTTACTAAATAATTACATATGTATTTACTCATAGTTTGGATGACTTTAGTATTAATCTTCAATGCAGACCATTTTTAAATAATGAAAAACGATTGAATTTTCAGAATGTGTCCAAACTTTTGACTGGTACTGTATATAATGTTTCTAAAGTCTAAAGACTTTTCCAGGATTTATATAAATCAAACCTGTTTATGCAATAGACTACAATAGACACATAACCGAACCGGATACAGAAACACAGGGTAGATAACTACACACTCGAATGATGTGCGACTTAATTCTTGCTTTTGCTCCACTTTATCTTTACAATTAATTTGAGCTGTTTGTTGCAATGTTGACATTTAAAATGTCATATTCAACACCTAAAACTCTGTAAAGGGGAAAGTAAGAGAGTGGCTTAGATAGAAAAACATAACATTATTCCATCGAATCAGCAACAGGGGGCATTCATGCACAGGATGGGGGAAGAGGAGGAGCTGAATTCCATACTGAACTCCACACACTGTGAAGAAAGAGACATGACCAGGAAACAATCAAAGAGGAGAAGATCTGAAGAACAAAGGCTGAGAAAGAAGTTCTTAGATCAGGCAAGGGCAAAGAGCTGTGTTAACATTGGTGAGGCATTCCAACAGTATCTAACAAGAGCTGGAAAGGGTGAAGGTTTCCTATTCACCAGCTTCAGACAACAAGCTAAGGTGCCAAAATGTAAATGCTGCATCATTTCAGCTGGAATGAGAAGCTAGAAAAAAGGCTGACTGCACCGAGAGTTGCATTTTAAAGCTACAAAAACTAGCCCATTGTCACTCACCTTGCAAATGCATATCAATGAATTTGGACTGCACTGAAGGAATGAATGTATTTATCTTGCTGTTGAGTTTATTCTCCAGAATTCATAACTGTGCCTTTAAATATTTGTTTTTTTTTCACCTTTTCAGACTAAACATCTAGGTTTTTGGAGCCCAGACCAAAAGCAACATGAAGGTGTGTAAACCCTGTGTCTATCTTCCCCTCGCAGCTTCCTCCTGCCTCCGTGCACGGTCCGTGTGACTGCAGCTGGGCTGGTGGAGCCGCGGCCACTGAGCCATTCATCACAGGTGGCTGTGATTGTTTGGGAAACTGGCAGTCCTCCTAGCTCTTGGCAAATACCATCTGGCTGGAGCCAAAATGGCCCCTGGCAAGCCCCACACTGCTAAAGACTTTCTGCATTTGTCTTCGGGCAGGCTGGCCCAACTTGTACGAATGGCTCGACAACATATTTATTTTACCTGCCAGCACAATTCGAATTTGGTTTGTGGCAATGACGAAAAGTAAAGAATTGGTTCATTCAGTTAGCAGGGAGTATATTCATGAAGTAGAGCAAGAAGAGAGGAGAGAGGGAGAGGTGTACAGACATATTGATTGTTAAGAGTGCCCCAGTGTTCTGTGCTCTGATGCCTGGGGAAAGCCTGGCCTGCCCTGGAGGCTGATGTGTTCTTCTTTGCATCATTCATGGAGTTATCTTCAATTCATGCCACTTACTACCCCCCTTCCTTTCCCCCAGTAATGTCCTGAGGCCAAGGCATAGGACCCGAATAAAAAAAAAAGCCATTTGTCCTAATGTAGATATTTTGGGGGCAGCTGTTGGACCCCTGAACCAACAAGGCATGGCTGAAGACCCCTTGAAGAAGGCACCTAACCTCCAAACACTTCACGGGCACTGCAGGAAGGGCTGCCCACTTCTATGGGCAAGTGTGCTCATTACCCTCTAGTGTGTGTGTGTTTCACTGCACAAATGGGTTTAATATGAAGGTCAAATTCCTCCGTGCAAGCAGATTGGTCAATGTGTCCCTTTCACTTTGCTGAGAAGTAACTGGCCTTCAACAGTCCAACAGCACCTCCGGGATGAGTGGCTTTGATAGAATACGATAAAGCAGACGTGTCACCCTAACCATGAATGTGTCTGTTGAGTTCAGAAGAAACAGAAAGACAACAAAGAATGAAAGGTGTAAGAGTGAGCAGATGACAATGTCCTTTATGTTTCCAAACCCTGGTAAAATAACATCAAGCCAGCACAACAATCATATCAGATGGGAGCTCTATTTGTTGCTAACTCTGTTCTCTGTCACTCAGCTTCTGCTGTTATTGTGTTTGTGGGCAGAGACAGAGAGAGGAGAGAGAGAGAGAGAAAAAGAGGGAGGGAGTAAGTAGGTGAGAGAAAGAGAGATGGAATGATAGAGTGAGAGAGAGTAAGTGGGCGAGAGAGCGAGCGAGTAGGCGAGAGAGATGGAGAGATAGAGAAAGTGAGGGAGTAAGTGGGTATGAGAAAGAGAAAGAGAAGAGACAGAGAGAGGGTTAGAGTGAGGGAGAGAAACATGTGATAATTCAGGTGGGGTAGAGACGAGGAGACAGGATACAGGGGGTAATAGCAAAACGCTACGGACTAACACTGTCAAACACTTCCATGTAACACTAAGCATTAATAATAACATTCAAATAAATCACATTCAGGGACTGAAAAAGACAATGACAAACTTATAGGGGCTACAATTGGGAACAAACAAGGGAACAGACCTGAACAATGACGTGACATTGTGGGGGGGTGGAGACAATGATGTCAGACATATATTTGGTGGAGATAAACACAGGCACCAAAAATGAACGGAAGAGAGGACACCCAGGTGGGGGTGTGACACACATGAAGTGAGTGAGGGGGAAAGAAAGAGAGAGGGAGAAAGAAGGTATACAGAGGGACTGCGTCTAAAAACCATAAAGTTTACTGTTTTTTCCTACTGCTCTCCTCCATCCTTCTTAGTTTTACTTGATACAAAATTCAATATATGAGTCAGACATCTGCTTCATTCCCCCTGCCACACACAGCAGAAACTGACCATCAGAGGTTGTCACATCCATAGGTCAAATAGGCACAAGTCAGAAAAGGGAAAAAATAGATGTTTCCAAATAAGTCATGATTGACACTGTAGCCATTAAAAGACACCCAGAAAAGAAGACTAAAGGATAATGGTCACTACATGCCATCTGAGACAAAACCAAGTCCAGTAAACAGGACAGTCCTGTAGGCAGATGTAGCAGTTCAGGTGTCACAATGAACATTTTATCCATCAACACCATCATAAACCTCATAAAGTAAAGTCTGAGCAAAGATCTTTTTTTCCAAAGATGTCATCTGAACACTCTACGTGCACACCTGTCAAACTGGCGAATCTTTTTTCTGCATATTATGATGTTTAAGGTACTGCAGGACCAACTCATGAACTAAACATGTTATCTATCAACTTCTGCTAAACATTTACTAAACGATATATTCACACTGGTCACAATTGTGACCATAAATTACATTTTACACTGTCTTGACTTCAATACTTCAATCCAAATGTATTTGTCACATGACCAGAAACTTGTTAATACTGTTTGAATTCTGATCAATACCACAACATACAAGGCTTGAATTATGTCATGTTAAGTGTAAGGAATTTAGGCACGACAGGTTATCTTTTTGAATGAAATGATGAAGACATTTCTGAAGATTTTTTCTAGTTTTTGATGTAGCACTACAGTTGTCATGAGACTGTCAAAGGAGTAAAATGTGTGTGGAAATGATAGATCATGGCTTGAAATAGTTAATGAAGTCTGATACAGCCTAATAGTAAAAACGTATGAGTGTTTATCAAAACCTTTAAAAGATGTTTTGGCACCAAATACATCAACTGTCCCATTCTTCCTGCAAACATAGCTTAAGGTGTGTAGCAGCATGCAGTTGTCATCAGATTTGTCATTTCAAAATTTTCCACACATTCTCTACTCAGGCCAGATCAAGACTGTAGGCAGGCCAGTTCAGTACCTGTACACTCCTTCTTCTACATCCATGCCTTTGAAATGTGTGCAGCATGTGGTTTTGCATTGTCTTGTTGGATAAAAATGCATGATGTTCCTGTAAACAGATGCAAATGTTGCTCTAAAATCTCAATGCACTTTTCTGCATTATGCTGCGATTGCAGAAATGTAAATTACTTTTGGCAAGGGCACTGACACAACCACATACTATGGCAGACCCTAGAATTTGGAAGTCTTGCTGATAACAGTTTGAATGTTTTGTTTTTTTTCATCTTAGGTCTGGAGCACACAGTGTCTATTTCTTCCAAAAAGATCTGGAATACTGATCTGACCAAAGTGATGAATGACAGCTCTTGATGCAGTGCCATCTGAAAGATCATGGGTCTTTCAGCTTGCCCTTTTTGCATTGAAATTCCTCCAGATTTTTTGAATTGTTTAATGATATTATGCATTGTAGTAAAGATAAATGTACAAATCGTTTCCAACCTTTCTTTGAGAAACATTGTTTTTAAACATTCCAATAATTTTTCACACATTTGTTGAAAAACAGATGATCCTTTGCTCATTTTTGCTCCTCAAAGTCTTTTCTGGATACTGTTTCTGTCCCTTATCAAAATTACAGTCACCTGTTGACATCACTTGTATGAAATCACATCATCATTTGTCCCTACTTTGATTTGGATGATTTTGGGGTTGAACATGTATTATTATATTCAACAACAAATAGTGTGTTCAGTGAAGACATTCCCTACATGACATCTGACATATACAAAAATATTAGGGTTTAGCCGGATACTTGTTTCAGACGAGTATCCGGTATGAATAAAGCATTTTTGATGAGTAATGAGCATGATACGAGCAAAACTCGTCAATATCCGTGCTCGTGCTGAAGGAAAATCCTCATTGGGTAACTGACTGTCTTCACGATCTGTGATTGGCCAGTCACACAGAGTGCCCGTCCCTCCCTAGTATTTGGTCAGTAGAACAACCTCTCTCACTCAAACATGCACACATGCATACACACACACACACACACACACACACACACCTAAGTCAACATTGTTTAACTTTGTGTGGGGAAAAAAAATGCCAAGAAAGTTAGGTAGTAAAATTAAATAAATAATTGAAAGGAAAAAAAACAGTTGGATCATAAAATAAAAAAAAATAAAAAAAGTTGTGTTGAGTATAACAACTCTTGTGCATGCATACTTAGTAGTTCGTGATTTCCTACTGCATGAGTTGTATTCATTCATGCACTTAAAATTAGTAATGTTCTGAGTTTATTAAAAAACTTGTTCTGTAAATAGTTCTTACTTCTGTGATCAAAAACATGGATTTGAATCTCAATTTCTGCTGTTCTGTAAATAGTTTTCAACTATTTTTTCTATATACTAGAAGTTTAGCAACTTTTGATCAATCCATGTCAATTTCACATTTAAAATAAAGTACCAATGTAAACCCCACCCACTTTCTGTTAAACCACACCCAATTCAGGTTTAGGCCACGACCACTCCAAGTACCGATAGGATACAGATAATTTAGATGGTTGAACAGATACAGATACAGATAGGTGTACTTGCTCATCCCTAATAAATATGTATAAGGGTGTATTAGAAGAGCCCTCAAATGTCATTTGAGTTGTGAATGACAGTTACATTTGATAGTTTTTGATGCACCCTTAAGTGATGGAGTTAGCAAGAACCAGCAATTGTCTAAAGGGAAAGAGGCTTCACAGCTTGAGCGGCCGTTTTCTGCATGGAGTCAAACTGCCTTTTGAGAAAATGCATGGGACATGTCCCCTCTGTCCCTCCCACCCAAATTAAGTCCATGCATTAGATCATACCTTGTCAGACTGTAGCTCTGTCAATACACAATTTGTGTTGGTCATCCTCTTGATCTTGTTCACTGTATGCACATATTGGGTGGCATTTTTGCTTGGTGGACTATTTTCACTCTAGCAGAGACAGGCTTTTTCTGCAGTGTCTAATTCACTTACACTGGCCTAAAATTACAGTGAAGAAAATAAGTATTTGAACGCCCAAATTTGCAAGTTTTCCCACTTTGAAATCATGGAGGGGTCTGAAATTTTCATCTTAGGTGCATGTCCACTGTGAGAGACATAATATAAAAGAAAAAATCCGGAAATCACAATGTATGATTTTTTAATAATTTATTTGTGTTACTGCTGCAAATAAGTTGTTAATATTAGCCTTTGTTTGCAATTACAGAGGTCAAATGTTCCCTGTAGTTTTTCACCAGGTTTGCACACATTGCAGAAGGGATTGTGGCCCATTCCTCCACACAGATCTTCTCCAGATCAGCCAGGTTTCTGGGCTGTCACTGAGAAATATGGAGTTTGAGCTCCCTCCAAAGATTTTCTATAGGGTTTAGGTCTGGAGACTGGCTAGGCCACTCCAGAACCTTGATATGCTTCTTACGGAGCCACTCCTTGGTTATCCTGGCTGTGTGCTTTGGGTCATTGTCATGTTGGAAGATCCAGCCACGACCCATCTTCAATGCTCTAACTGAGGGATGGAGGTTGTTCCACAAAATCTCGCAATACATGGTCCCGGTCATCCTCTCCTTAATACAGTGCAGTCATCCTGTCCCATGTGCAGAAAAACACCCCCAAAACATGATGCTTCCACCCCCATGCTTCACAGTAGGGATAGTGTTTTAGGGATGGTTCTCATCATTCTTCGTCCTCAAACACAGCAAGTGGAATTAAGACCAAAAAGTTCTATTTTGGTCTCATCTGACCACAGCACTTTCTCCCATGACTCCTCTGGATCATCCAAATGGTCATGGGCAAACTTAAGATGGGCCTGGACGTGTACTGATTTAAGCAGGGGAACCTTCCTTGCCATGCATGAATTTAAACCATGACATTTTAGTGTATTAGCCACAGTAAGCTTGGAAACAGTGGTGCCAGCTCTCTTCAGGTCATTGACCAACTCCTCCTGTGTAGTTCTGGGCTGATTCCTCACCTTTCTTAGGATCACTGATACACCAGGAGGTGAGATCTTGCATGGAGCCCCAGTCAGAGGGAGATTGAGAGTCATGTTTAGCTTCTTCCATTTTAATAATTGCCCCAAAAGTTTATCTTTTTTCACCAAGCTGCTTGGCAATTGCCCCATAGCCCTTTTCAGCCTTGAGAAGGTTTACAATCTTGTCTCTGGTGTCTTTGGACAGCTCTTTGGTCTTAGCCATGTTAGTAGTTGGGAGTCATACTGATTGTGTGGGGTGGGTAGGTGTCTTTATGCAGCTATCGACCTCAAATAGGTGCTTCTAATTTAGAATAATAAGTGGAGTGGAGGTGGACTTTTTAGAGGCGGACTAACAGGTCTTTGAGGGCCAGAATGTTTGCTGATTGGCAGGTGTTCAAATACTTATTTGCAGCAGTAACACACAAATAAATTATTTTAAAATCATAAATTGTGATTTCCGGATTTTTTCTTTTAGATTATGTCTCTCACAGTGGACATGCACCTAAGATAAAAATTTCAGACCCGTCCATGATTTCTAAGTGGGAGAACTTGCAAATTTGTAGGGTGTTCAAATATTTATTTTCCTCACTGTAAGTCTGTTTTATATGTTCAAATGGCATTACCAGCATAAAAACTGAAGCAATCTACATTGTCCATAGACAAAAAAGCAACATGTGTAGCAGTACAGGATACTCATGTTCTTGGATGTGATCACAAAGGGGCCTGAAAAATGCCAACATATTCAGACTGAGAAGAATAATCTGAGTGCAGAAAATGAATCAGTCGTACTCTAACAAATGTACAGATTGGCATGCACAGTAATCCAGTGGTTTTAAGTTCCAGACTAGCTCCAGCAGAAGCATTTACTCAAGCTGCCAAGAGTCAGCTGTGAGTCTGGACACCAGACTGAGAAGATTGTCTGAAAAAAACAAAAACGGTGGGAATAAAATGAAACAAAAATCATAGACATAAACACAAACATGTCTAGTCCATCTCTTATGTCATAAATCAAATCAGCCCTTATAAATCAAATGAAGATACAACAGTCAGGATAGGCATTGCAGACAGTGAATGAATCATCATTGTCATACTGCTTTTCTTCTTTTCTCCATTCTTCATGAACTGGAAAGACACGTTATCATCAATTCAAATGGCCAACAGCACAGTTTACTCTGGTTCATCGAAGCAGATCATTTTTTTGCTGTAAAGTATATTATCACACACAGCCCGAGTGTGTAAGCGGGAGCTCATTTACTACTGAATCACAAACCCTTTTACTCATATGATGTGGATGATATGAGTATTGATTTCTTTCTATTTTGGGAGTTAGGCTCTTTGGGGTATATGATAGGCATGGCTTTTTTTAATTTTTATGTACAATTTGTTTATTGTACATGTTCAGTAAATGGGAATGACTGTTGGTTTATCCAAGTGGCAGGTTGCCATGTCCAACATTTTTTCAACCTACTCTCATTTGTAATATGGAGTTTCATACATAATGCAAAAGTTTGGGCACACCTGGTTAGACGTGCTTTGTATCCTCTACAGAGAACAAACTTCTACACATTACTGTCTATTTACTGTAATTAACATATAAAATACAAAATGTGGCAGAAAACATTTCATTAAATATGTGCACAATTCTTATAATAAGTAGAAATTATGCACCAACATTTGCAGAAAATACACCATATTTAGAGAAAACTCCAAAATAGTAAGTTCACTAGAGAATACAAACAACATTCTTCACTTTCAATGTCAGATAATTTATTCAAAGCAATTTGGGAGCATGTCTACTGGTCCAAAACATTCCAAAACAATGTAGAGGACATCTGCTGAACTTACATTATGCAGAAAACTAAAAATCTAAATGTATACTTAATTAAAAACTTTGGACAGTGATGATATTTTAACTCAATTTCATGTAGCAAATCAACAAAACTGTAATCTGGATGGTGGTGTGGTCTAAGACTAAAGTACCCTTGAGCAAAGCAACTAACCCCAACTGCTAACTGGGCATCATGGAAAAAGATGCCCACCACTGCAGGCAAGTGTGCTCACTGCCCCCTTGTGTATGTATATGTGATTTACTGCCTGGATAGATGGATAGCTGAGTTAAATTTGTCTGTGTGCACATGTACAGTTGTCATGAGTGTACACTTTCCCTTTTATGCACAGTGGTCAATGAATGTGCACTTACACCTTCATTTTCATATTCATGTTTATAAAAAACAACAGAAACCCAAAAAACATTGACTCAAACACACATAATAGAACCCTATAAGCTGTTGCTCCAGCATATGACCCAAAGAGTATTCTTTTAATAAGATTATAAGACAAAATCCTGATATTCATTCCAATAAACTTCACTGCACTAGCTTGTCTAATAGACAAAAACATCTGGCACAATAAATGTAAAACAGCCACACCAGTGACATGCATACCATGACAGTAGATATAGAATAATGCTTCTAAAATCAAAAGGCAAACATGGCATACTGTGACTTATAGCACTTTTATGAGACTTGAATGCCTTACAAGTGATAACATTATGAAAAACTACAGAGTTTGGTGTTAAATGCCTGGAAATAATTCTTGGAACTGTGGAATAACCTGGAATGATGTCTCAGATAAGTGATACAGACATTTACAATCCAGAGCGACATACAACAGTATCAACAGACAATACGAACTTCCGTTAAAACTTCTCTCCAACATTCCTAAGAGACACAAACTGTGAAATAATCTCCAGGAGTCCATCTGGATCAATGCCCAATTAACAGCCTTGCAACAACAGATGGTAGGAAAACTGACACTTTCCAATCTGACAAGAATAAGTCTGGACAGCTCTGATCTGTAGAGCTGTGAACTGAACTATCAGTCTGGTTTTAACTCCTGTGACACATTTAGAACATTTAGAGTTGGGTAATAATTTCCCATTTCGTTTTAAATGGAAATAGCAGCTTAATAACAAATGAACAAAGGTAGTAGTAAGTCCCAAATGGGCAAGTCACAAGGAAGTTTCAAGTCATCGCCTTCAAGTCTCAAGCAAGTCCCAAGTCACTGTGGTGAGAACCAAATAAGTCAAGTCGAGTCCCTGGTATAAGTCAAGCAAGTCACAAGTCAAGTCATACAAATACAAATATCTACCCCAGTTTCCACATTTAAATCAATATAGATGGTCGTATACAACTTGAGTTTCTTCCAACATAAACTAAACCTATTAAACATCAAATATACCTCAAACATACAATTACATAACTTACTTAATGGCTTACTTCCCCCATCAAGAGGGTCACACCATTTCTCCATAACCTATTAATGCATCTCTCGAAGGTGCATCTTAATGAACATTTCTGAGCACAAAAAAAGTATTGCATCGTCAACTGAATAATGTCGTTATGTTACTGAATAATAGATAAAATAAAAATAAGTACATAAAAAAATAAAAACATATTGCCTGAAATGTAAACCTGTTACCTATAAAGACAATGTCTGAAATGATATTACAAACATTACAAAACATTATATCAAACCATGAAAACATTCACATA
>BRDA01060198.1:0-20000 GCA_036984385.1 Crenuchus spilurus
ACATTAAATGAAACAGTAACTGTTTTAGCCCTAAACGTTTCCAGGTAGGCAGGTGTGGACACAACATACAGAAACACTGACTACACACTGTACATGCTAAGAGTCCACTACGTCATATATCACAGACTGAATAACTCTAGAGTCAAAGGTATACATGAGCTTTTCCATCTGTTGCTTTTCATCACTGGGAGACTAAATCGACTGCCAGACGGTAGTTAAGTGGGTGGTCTGGATAGCTAAGTATGGATCTCGCCTTCTGTGTTACTTGTGAATAAATATATCCTGTAGAGGGGTTTGAACAACACCATGACTTTGTTTGCCATCTAAATGATATATTATCATTATTCTGAATTTCTAACTAAGCAATAATAGAAACAATAAGAAGTAAATGTTCTTGTAACTCAGTGAGTAACTATCCTACAATATGTGAGCACGTTAAGGTCATACAATCATAACTCTGCCAAAGTCTCAGGAAGCTCCCATGTCTGTTACCTTCTGGCTCTCCTTTTAGGTAGGCTGTTCTAGATAGTTTTTCCAGCATCATTAGTCACACTGTGATAAGCTTATTCCAGGTATTATATAAACCCATACAAAACTAATTCCATCTCTTTTTCCTAACGAGTGGCCACCGGTCTGGTCCGACACTGATTTTCTGGACACTACTGAAACTCCTGACTGCCGAGATCTCTGCAGGATGCAACCTTAGACCAACTGCTCACAAAGCAACTACTATGACCTACACTAGTGACCACACTGAAGTTTACATGAACTCTATTTGCTGAAAACATAACCAATAACGTATAAGTAGTTGACCAGAGGAGGATGGTTCTATTAGCACTTTTCCACCAAAATAACTCTGGTTCTTGAACCATTCCGGCTTATGAGAACCTCGGTGCTTTGTGAACCAGCCCGCATTTCCACTAGTTTTAGTTGAACCGAGGATACGTCACGGTGTACGTCATCAACAAAGCAGAATTATAAACAAAGATGGCGGAGCGCATCGACTACTTGTGAGCATTTGTGCTCTTGGTACAAATGTTTCTTTCACTTCACAAGTTATATCTTGTCTTCCCTCATCCAGCTCCACTGTGCGATAGCTCCTTTTTAGAATCTCTGTAGTCCTTTTTTAGCTTCTTTAGCTTATCTATCACTCGCTCTCTTGAACGAACAAAACCTGGCCGAGCTAAATCCTCCACCAGCTCGCTGTAGAGTTTCTCCTTTCTAATACTCCCCTCAAGGTTCTCCTGAAACTCCGGAGAACACCAAATAGATAACAAAAACGGAGTTTCTTCAATGGACCACTGTACGCTACAAGTCGCCATCTTCTTGCGTTGAGTGCGCAGGTGCGTTTGGTTCGCACTGAAAAACCAAGTATTTTTGGTTCCCGCTGCAAACGAACGTTCCTGGTTCGGGGCGCTATTTTTGTTGGTGGAAATGCGCCGAACGGTTCAAAATTAGGTTTGTGAACCAGAACGGTGCCGGTTCCGTGTTGGTGGAAAAGTGCTACATGTGAGTTTGGTTCCTCCCAAGGATTCAAGGTTTGTTACTCCAGGTTTGAAGTAGTCTTGTTACTATCTCTGTTGGATTGCTCACTGAGGCTTTTGGGTTTTGTTATTACTAACTCTGTAAAGTTGCTGTGTGACAACACGTGCTTGTAAAAAATGTTATATAAATAAATTTGACTTGATTTCACTTGACTTCACTTGTGTGTACCTAACACATGGGATTTTGTATGGGCTATTGATTTGACGTCATTTTTACCATTACAAGATAAAATAAACATAATTAGAAGGGGTGGGACTTGATTAAATAAAAACAATCTAATTAACTAGAAGCTTTGTAATTAATTAATCAAAATTAATCAAATTTTAATCAAATTTCAATATTTAAGATGAGAAATAATATTTTTGGTTTTGTTGATGAATGAATCAATATACATAAGCTTAAACTTCAAAATGTTGTTTCTGAATGTGAACCCCAACATGTGGTGAGACATTTGTTGACATTTTTTGCGTTGAGATAATGAAGTGCTCCTGTGATAAGCCAACTCCTTCCTGCATAAAGTGCATATAACAGCATTTTTGTTTGTACTTCCATTTGGAAGTTTCTTGTATTTAAATTTCCCAACCACCAGGGTAGTCTCTTCTTCCATCTCCATCATGCTCATCACATTGTGCGTCAATATAATCTGTATGCCTGGAACTCATGCACTGAAAAACGTTCCACGGTGCATTAAAACGCGTTACATTTTTAATTTCATTATTTTCCCCGTAATTAATTAATCAAAATTAATGCGTTAAAGTCCCACTCCTAATAATTAGCAATGTCATTATTTCAAAGGTATAGTGTAATGTCCCGCCCTGTGCCCAGTGAGGGGGTAGGGGACTAACCGTGACCCTGGTAAGGATTAAGCCGGTGGGATAATGGATGGATGGATGGATTATTTCAAATGCAGTAAATGGTTAAACATGATTTGTATGGACATACTTAGTATTTTATTATGAGCCAGATTCTCTAAACTGTCCTATGGTAGGACCATCTGGTTCAAATAAAAAACAAATAATGTGTCTATGCAGGTCCAAACAACTTCTGTAGGCCCAGAGGCATTAAAGCTTAACTGATGCATTGTGCTGTGTAGATTGGTCTGTATCACATCATTGCTCCCCTTTGGCATCAGTAGCCTATGGAGCACCAAAGTTAAGCCATTGGAAGGCAGTCAATGTACAAGAAGCCCATTAGCAATTTAAAGGTTTCCGAGATGCTACCATCCTTTAGCTGGTGCCATATTATCAAGTCCTTTTGAATCAATCAAATTTGGTTTTGCCCTCCGTTACAATTCACTGGTGTGTCACTTATTTTAAAAAATGTCTCAATTTTTTTCAGATGACTGAAAGTTTTATTTATTTATTTATTTTTGAAAAGTTGTAATTGTCCTTTAATGCAACACCCAAAGGAATGAATGAGTGAAAATGTGTTATGTCTCAACAATGAAAATAATCATGCTATTTCTATATTGCTGTTATTTTTAACTATGATTAGTTAACACCACAGGACAGTGCATCCACGGCACACTGGAAACAACAAAAGACCCGACAGACATCTTATAAACATGGTGATCTTTTATACTGTCTCAACATAAAGTTTCACACCACAAAATAGTACAAAACACCTTTTTATTGCATATTTGTCATCTTCTCATTTAGAGATCCACAGGCAATATGGAGCCAGCATCACAGAGCACCGGAGGATATATTTACATGAACACACTTACTCTAAGTGCCAGCAGAGAGTGTGGATGTTTGTGTACATAAATGTAAGTTGACAGTTTTCTATATCGCGTCTAATGTATATGCCACGTTCCTGTGCCTGCCGCTTGTGTTCGCTCTTCTGTGACTAACATAGCGTCTCCGCGGCACCATTAGCTTCCCTCAGCTCAGTACAGGAGCAGAAGGCTGGATTTTTTTAGGAGGGGGGTGGGGGGGGGTTGTTAGCTATTTCGCTCCATTTGAGTTTGCCTTTAATTGGCGGTGCTGTGTCACGCGAGGGACTCGAAGCTTTCTTGGCTTGTCACTTTGCTTCAGCTTCTCCTTCCAGTGGCCCACAATGCAACAGGAGTGGCCCCACTGGATATTTACAGTGATGACATGTGAAAGTGGTAAAACAAATTCTCCCAAAGGAGTGTGTTTATGTGTGTGTGTGTGTGTGTGTGTGTGTTCTCAACCTAGAAACTTAAAAATATGTCCCGAGAAGGTTTCATAAAGTGCAGTCATTATCAAAGCTATGGTGCATCTCACACACGCTATGTGTCAGTGCATGTTCAGCATCTGTTTTTCAAATAGCTGCTCTGTGTGTGTGTGTGTGTGTGTGTGTGTGTATTCTGGTGCATGGCACTTCCTATCAGTCTATACAAATCAGCAGTGTGGAAATAACTCCAACTGCTTCCTCCTTAAAGGTTGACCAAGCACGTTAACCTGGCTAACAATGAGCAGCTAGTCACCAACTAGCATAAGGTCAATCCACAATGCTAATTAATGCCTACTCCCTTTTGCTCACTGTTTTAGCAACATTAACATTATTGACTGAGTCATTATCTTAACTCTTCCGTCTGTATAAATCAACAGTGTGAAAATAACTCCAACTGCTTCATACTTAAAGGTTGACCAAGCATGTTAACCTGGCTAGTAATGAGTAGTAGCTAGCCACCAAAAAGTCAATACACAATGCTAATTAATGCCTATTCACTTTTGCTCACTGCAACATTAGCATTTTGGTAGAGTCATGGAGTCATTCTCTGCATAGTCTAAAAATAAATAATTCAGCATTGAAGAATTTGTTGTGTACTAGCAATGTTACCAATATACATCAAGTTTTTCTTCAGCAGTGTTGAATCAACTCCAATTTGTTATAGTATTAACATTGACTAAGCATGTTAATGCAGCTAGTAATGAGAAGAAGCTAGCTTAAGTTAGCAGAATATGCTAATTCTGAGTTAATAACTGTGGAGCTACTCAGTACAAAGTAAAACCAAAATTTGAATCAAAAGCATGGGTAGAAAGCTGTGCAAAAACATTAGTTTTTTGTGTTCATGTGCAAAAGCGTGCACATGTTTTCTCACCAAAAGACACAAGTTGTCATTCATATAACAATATGATCATAATTCCATTAGTGCGTTCCATCAGCCTGGAATGTGTGGAATGTTGATTCAACAAAGACGTCTTGAACAAAAGATAAAAGCCCTCTCACCTCACAGTCATCTCAAAATTATTCAATGTAGGGTTAGTGGCTGAGGAAAACAGAGTGTCACCTCACATTTCTTAAGCTTTAGAATCAATGTTTTTGATCACAAAAGTAAGAGAACTATTTACAGAACAGATTGTTTTATAAACTCAGAACAATATTTTTAATTGCACGAATGAATACAACACAAATCAACACAACTTTTTTTTTCTTTATTTATGATCAAACTGACTTTTTTCTTTCAATTATTTATTTTTACTACCTAATGTTTTTGCCATTTTTCCCCACACAAAGTTAAATAATGTCGATTAAGGTGTGTGTGTGTGTGTGAGTGAGAGAGGGGGGGAGTGAGTGAGTGCGAAACAGCTCTGCAGAGCCATGTATGTAGGGATGGGCGGGCGC
This sequence comes from Crenuchus spilurus, assembly GCA_036984385.1. Classification (NCBI taxonomy): domain Eukaryota; kingdom Metazoa; phylum Chordata; class Actinopteri; order Characiformes; family Crenuchidae; genus Crenuchus; species Crenuchus spilurus. Next base: position 5,140 of record BRDA01060198.1, read on the forward strand.
TCTGTGTGACTGGCCAATCACAGATCGTGAAGACAGTCCATTACCCAATGAGGATTTTCCTTCAGCATGAGCACAAATATTGATGAGTTTTATTCGTTTAATGATTGTTCTCGTCACAAATGCTTTATCCGTATCGGATGCTCGTCTGAAACGAGTATTTCGCTCAACCCTACCGCCAACACAGTTCTCCCTATTTTTAACCCTTTCTGCTGATGTGTTCCTGATTGGTAATTTTCTAGGCTTGGATACTTTCTGAAAGTGAAAATAAAGTTTGTGTGCTTTGTACTTTGTATGATTATGACTCTGAACTGACTCATGCATAAGTAGGCATTGTCATTAAGAATGTGACTAGAATTGACACATGCTATGTGGGGCAGGGCTATATAATAACAGAAAGTAATGGAAGCTCTCACATCCAATTTTACATTCACATTCTAAGCCAAACTGGAATCTTAGCACAACTCAAGCACATTACATCTAAGACTGGTGTGTATGTGCATGTGTGAGAAAAGTGATGGAGAGCAATTTCTGCCTGTCCTATTCACTAACCTTCACTGGTTTAAAGTGCAATGAAGTGTACATGTGTCGGTTTAGCCTGGAGCTGCTGTTACTGCTAATATTATACAGCTGCTTCTGCAATTAAACGAAAGAGTACATTCTCTACAAATTTATTTCTAACATTTACATCAATGTCATTTTAAATCTATGATATGGTAATGATAGAAAAAATAGACGGTTTACATACAATTATTGTGCACAGAAAAGTTGCTTGCTTTTGTGATGCATTATGTACAGTTTACTCTGAAAGCTAAGTTGCAGAAACAGCCTGTTTAAAATTTAGATGTCACAGAATCCAATGCATATACATATACAGTATTGAATGCACAGTAACAAAACAGCCTGTTTAATTCTAAGACACAAAGAAAGGCCGGAAAATGGTTATGTAAACATAAATTATAGCATTTTTAGCACATAAACCCACACAAACGTCATAAACGAGCCTCAGGGAAAACAATAAAAGACAAAGACAAATGCAGGACAATTTTATCAACATTTCAAGCAATGCTGAACCATGTGTATAGGACCATTCATCATGAATTATTTATACAAAGCAAAAGGAATCAAACCATAAATGAAAATATGAAGTTTTGATATGACAGCGACAATTTATATTGTCATAGTACTTCATCTCTATTTATGATATGTCCACTAGGTTTACTCTGTGCTAAATCTCACTTTCACTAACAGTAAGGTTGTCACAATTGTGAAATTTTTAAAAGACAATTAATTGACATGTAAATACTCATGATTAACCATTAAATTTTTATTTTGTTCAGCTTGGGTTACAATTAGAGCTGGGCAATATGGCCAAAAATTTTATCACGTAAAATTTTTCTATATTGATCAATCTCGATAATTATCACGAAATAAAATTTTCTAACAGTCATAGTTTTAACATCTTTCTAAAAACATCACACTAAATACATGAAATGTTAGTATTTAAAATATTAAAATGGTTGTAGGAGCCAAATGCCTCTTTGTGGCTTTAAACATTGCCAGTTATCTTATTTTATTTAAATGTTATATTTATTGTGTATTATTTTATGTTTACACAGTAGTAGATTTAAATGGGACACTGTCACTTTAAGCTGTGCATGTCCGGATAATAGTGTTTAGGTACCTTTTTTGTTTTGTTATGGAAAGAGGGAGGACCTGCACGGTTTTCTGACTGTGTTGTAGAAAAAGATTCATACGAACAAACTTGAGAGAATAAAGGTTAAAAACTAACTAATTTGTGCGCTCTCATCTATAACAACCGCTGGTTACACGGCTCATTTACTTTATCAAGAAAATCTCCCTTTACAATGTTTATTGCCAGAACATAATATTGTAGCGTCCGGCTGGACGCGTTGAAAAGATGGACGAGAAAGACGTTTAGTCGTCGCTTTATTGTTGAAACTTACAATGATTGTTATCGGCCGCAGCCACTCAAATAACATCAGGCTAGAGAGCCAAGCTAACATGATGCTAATGTTAGCACGCGGGTTGACACACACACAAAGTGAGCCCCCCCTCCTTCTTTTCACACAAACAGATGAGCACACAGCAACCTCGTGCATTTTGGCAGCACTGGTGAGGAAGAGCTAACAAGCAGCAGTATTAGACTTCTGAACTCACTGTCAAGCTGCTTAGACGTGAAATGGAAATGAACGTTAATGCTTATCGAATTCTATTGTCCCGGCTTATTATCATCGAGGGAAAAATTATTGTGAAAAAAATCGATATTGTTTTATCGCCCAGTACTAGTTACAATTTCTCTTTTATTAACGCAAACAAAATAACTTGGCTGTGAACTTAAACTTGATGACAATACACTTGACAGGTTGACCCTACAATGACGGATGAGGACTGTGACACACAAGAGAACATTTAAACCAAACATAATTAGACATGAGATGAGGGACCAGGGCTGTGGAATGACAAGACAGGTGCAGCCAATGACGAGACGTGGGCAGAGACATGACAGAACATAAAACAAACAGCACATGGACACGAGACTGAGACAGAGTGTGTGAGGAAGGTTTCTCAGCAACTAAAAGTGGTGAAAGTAATGGATCAGATGCTTCCTGTCTGTCAATACTCAGTAGCCCCGAACTGAAAACAGAACAAGCTCAAGCTCAAAAACCAGCATTTTTAAGCATTTCTTAAGACTTATTTACTTTTATTTATGTGTATTTATCTCAGTATAACTGATGAAAAATTCAGATTTTTCCTTCAAACTAACTAAAATAATAATCAAAAATAACCACGATTAGGCAATTATGTAATAATCATGCCAGCCATACTTGACAGATAAATTAGGCTCATGAGTCAAATGCAGCTTCTAATTCAGAGGATGGTTCATTTTAGATTATTAACCAGATTAAGTGACCACATGTTCTATACACTCAATTCTAAAACAAGCTCTCAAATGGACTCTCGCAGAGCTTAAACTCTGTTCAAATTGCTCTTGCAGCTGTATGGAAATCCAATTGTCAATGATAAATGCCCTTTCTGTAACACCGGACGAACCATTTCTCTTTGTTTCATGGATTGTACAAGATTTCCTGCACTGTTTGTATTAATTTGGGTTTCTTTAGGGACTTTGGGGCCAGATCTGCCGAGCCAGCATTTTCATTTTTGGAGGGATTTAGAGTACACAAAGTCAGAAAAGCAAATGCCAAGCCATGTATTTCAGTGGAGGTCAAGCCAACATGGCTGTTTGTTTGAGCAGGAAAAAAAGAGAAGAAGAAAAAGAGCAGTGGCCCACAGCTGAAGAGTTTATAACTCTGGAGAACCACAGAATGAGGATTGATTTTCATTTTACAAAGCAGTCTAAAAACTGAAAAGCTCTCTCTCTCCCTCTATCTCTCTCTCTCTCACTCAACAGGGGGCATAGGTGTTTATGCCCGGGATGGGAGAAAGGGAGGGGCAAAAGCAAAGACATGTGTAAACATTGGTGAGGAGCTGGGATGGTGGCGAGACATCCAAATGCTGAAATGCATGAAGCTGGAACAAGAAAAACTGAACAAGGAGCTGAGAAAAAAGAAGCTGATGTCATCAATAAGAGCTGAAAGAAATGACAAGTGATGATTTGCTCTGTTTGTGCTTGACAGGTAATATTAGGGGTTGTTCAGACATTCTGATGTAAACAAGCACTACATGCTAACTCACACTGAAAAACATGTCTCTGCTTATTTAAGCTCCTCTCACAAATATATAAAAACATTTCAATTCAAGCTATATATATACAGTGGTAACCCTACTTACGAGTATCCCTACTAACGAGTGTTCCAGGTAACGAGTCGAGATATCGGAATATTTTTGTTCCAGGTAACGAGTAAAATTCCAAGTAACGAGTAGCGTAAATTAGTTTGAGTATCCCAACCGCTAGGGGCGCTGCGGTCGTAGTATTCCCTACATGCTAGTGTAGAAGAAGAGCTCAGTCATTATCTTTGACCGCTGTCCAGTGAAAGTGAAAGTGACACAAAGACAGCAAAAGGTAGTGAACAAGAAAGTTAGATACAAGAAAGTTAGATAGCACCGTCGTCATCTCGTTTATGTTTTAAAAAACCCATATAAACACATTATTTAGCATATTAAAGTATACTGTATATTGGCCAGCTGACATGGATTAATCAGTTTTACATGTATTCTTATGGGGAAAATGCATCCAGCTAACGAGCAAACCAGCTAATGAGCTTGGCTCCTGCACGGATTAAACTCATAAGTAGGATTACCACTATATTTGAAAAGTAGACCCTTTAAGGTTTCCGGGGTATGTTTAGTTTTGTTTCTAGGATAAAATCTCAGTTATTTAAGTGTTTTGAAAAATGTCTACAATATGCTGCCAGCATGAGCTCAGACTCCAGTGTTAAGCTAAATTTGATCATAGTAAGTCACTAGCTCTGCAGCAACACAACTAACCTACAACCTAGCTAGCTTTAGTGACAATTTTTGCTGTGTTGTCATAGAGTTTTATGACCATGAAGATCTTGCCAGTGCAGAGTCATTCACCTAGACAATGCACATCCATGAATTTGTTGTGCAGAGCTTAGAAGGCAGGTGTATATTTATTTTTTAGTTCAAATATCATCATCCAAAAATGCTTATTGCACCTTTAACAATAAAAGAGTGAAAAAAATCTGAGAGTAACTGAGAGCATGTCAAAAAGACAAAGAGTGAGTGATACTGAGATAGAGTGAGATTTGGAGCATGACAATGAGAGTGGGAGTGACAAAGAAAAGACTGAGATACTAATACTGAGAGCAAATGAGACAGTGAGACAGAGAGAGTGGGTTGAGAGAGTATCACCTTGCTGTGTCCCAGTGTGCTCATATTGGCTTTAAATGCTAATCTCTCTGTATCCCTGAGCCCTGATTAGCGTGAATGTGAGCTGTGCCTGGGCTGTGTGCATGTGTTATTGAAGCTGAGCTGCTCTCTCTGTGCTTTAGTGAGGCTTTGGTGGAGCTCTGTGCAGCGTAAGTGCCTTCATTATGTCATTAAGTCACTGTGAGTGCGGCCTGGATGGAGAATAATGGCTGCGATGATGAAACAGACAGGGAGCTTCACTCTGTGCCTTTTTGATGAGAGAGAGAAAGAGAGAAAAGAGCGAGACACACACATCCATACATGAGCACAAACACTAATACTGCTCTGTTTGAATCCAGACGCAATAACAACACCTGGAGAGCATAATCATTTTACTGTGTGATTTAAAGCTAATCTGAAACGATTTAATGACTCATTCTTTCTCGCTCTCTGTCAAAGTCTCTCGCTCAAACACTGGCTATTGTGAGAGGTAATAGGCTAGAATCTGGCTTTTTGGATGTCTCTTTCCTCCACAAAAGCTGAAAAGTAAACAAGACTTCTAGTGCTGTAAATAAATAATGAGCCACGACTTGGAGGAAAAACTTTTTATCTTATTTTCAAGTGCTATTAAGGATAAATGCAGCTTTAGACTAAATCACAGTACAGTTAGGCCTCGGTTATGCTTTTAGGAGAGTCTATATTAGTGTGCTAATATCACTTTCAGATTTATACAGTGGGTATCAGTTCTCTCTTTATATCTCTTTCTCTGCTTCTATCGCATAGACATAACCTTAACATGTAATACAATATCTGAGCCACTGTATTATGTATCACTGTATTCAGTGGCGGTTCCTGATATGGGCAGTAAGGGCAGTCCCAGCTGGCCCCGCCCCCGTGAGGTTGTGTGAAGCACCCTCGGAATGATTGCCAAGAGTTTAGCTAGGTTTAAGCTAGGTTTATAGTCACGCATCGCAACTTGTATGAAGGTGCACTCGCCAAAAATGACGCAATAGCTGTGGCTCCGCCCATGCAAGCTGGCCCCGCGTGCTGTCACGGCACAAGGTCGTGCACCTCTCGATTTTTGTAGCTTTGCATGTGGCGTGCTTCAGCTGAATGGACAAATTTGAAGGATACTTTTGCGATACATCTATGAGAGATCATAAAGATACACAGTTGCTTCAAAATGAATGGAAGGAGATGTTACTTTCATGGGCAAAAAGGAAACTATAAAAAGGCATCTGTTACAATAAAAATAAAAAATATTACATAAAACAGTATTGGTACTATTCTTATAAACAGTGTTTACAGAACTATACATATAAACATGGAAAATCTTTTGTTATATATTTAAAAAACACCTAAACTGGAGGGCCCCGAGTGGCTCAGCAGGCTAAGATGCTAACACTATGACCAGAGGATCGAATCCCGGTCATGCTGTTTGCCATCAACAGCCGGGGCCCAAGAGAGCAAAAATTGGCACTGCTCTCTCTGGGCATGTAGATGGCGCTCTGACTCTCTATCACTTTCACATTGCAGTGTCTGCTGGCTCAGGCATCTACTGATTGGTCCATTCAGAGCTGGGAATCCTGCACTTTCCTCCGAGTGCGTTGGCTCCCCAGTGACGGTGTATCAGCGGTAGTTCAAAAAAGAAGTGGTGGCCGTATCACACGCAACGGAGGAGGCTTGTGCTTGTCTTCACCCTCCTAGAGTCAGTGACAGTGCAAAGTGATGGGGAGAGTCCTAATGGAGGGGATGGGCTAATTGGCTACTGCTTTGAGAAGGGGATAAAAACTGGCAAATACTTAGAAATAAAATGATAAAATAAACACTTAAATTGTCACGTTTGTCAACAAAATATCAGTACAGAAGCTCCATCTTCAGCTCCATCATCTTCTGGGGTCCCCAAAAAGAAAGATAAAAAACAAACATGCATGCACGGACTCACCCCTGATGCAGGGTACGCTGTCCAGCCCAACTCAGCTGTGGCAGTCCGAGTGTCCATCATCGTTTCTAAGAGAGAGCGAGAGAGAAAAGAAGATTACACTTCAAGTATCTGCAAACAAAATGTAGAGCAAGACCTCAGAAAATGACAGATCTGGTCTCAGTCAACTCTTCATTTGTAAAGTAATTTCTATGAAATGTGAATATGTGGTTTATGGCATTCTGGTACAAACATGCGAAAATTACAGGCAATCATAGGTGGGGCACATTGGGTCATCTACCACACAATCATATGTGCCAAATATGGGAGGGGGGTACTGAGTCATCCACCACACAATTATAGGCGTCAAGTATTGGGGTGGGGGCACTGAGGCATCTACCACACAATCATAGGTGCCAACCACGAAGGAGTATTGGGTCATCTGTTACACAATCATATAAGCCAACTATTGGTTGACATTGAGTCATCTGCTTTAAAATTATACAAGCCAACTATGATGGGGCACTGGGTCATCCAGCCCCCTAAAACTTAACAACTGGGGACAACACCTTTCCAATCTTAAAGCATATTCAAGAAAGTCAGAGATCATGGGGCCCCAAGTGGCTCAGCGGGCTAAGACGCTGACAATAAAATTGGCAGTGCCCTGTCTGGGCGGGTAGATGGCGCTCTCACTCTCCCTATCACTCTCACATTGCAATGTCCGCTGGCTCTGGCGTCTACTGATTGGTCCATTCGAAACTAGAGACCCTGCATTTTCCTCCAAGTGCGGTGGTTCCCCAGGGACGTTGTATCAAGCGGTAGTTTGAAAAGAGGCAGTGGCCACATCACACGCAACGGAGGAGGCATGTGCATGTCTTCACCCTCCTAGAGTCAGGGACGGTGCAAAGTGATGGGGAGAGCCACTAATGGGTTGGGTTAATTGGCGACTACCACATTAGGAAAGGGAGAAAATTGGCAAAAATTATAAAAAAAAGTCATAGGTTGTATAAGTAAACACTCAAAGCTTCCAATCTACCTTCTACCACCCAACATAGTCAATTCCGTTACCATCCCAAATCACAGTTGACACCATTTTTTATGGCACCACACGTCCAATATGGAATGCAAGCTGTAACAGAACATCATACAGTTTTAAAAAGGAAGTTTGTGGGAGATTATTTAATATCAACATAATCTGAGGTAAGTACATTGTTTTTTGCACAATGCTAATTAGCGTACATAAGCCTCTATTAGCTACAGTAGCCTTGGAGAGCCAGTTGAAACTAAAGAAACATATTTTAGACTCACTTTTAGTGTGAATGACTATAAATGGTCTAAAGAGAAAACTGTACATTTGAACTTCTGCGGTACAACTGGCATGGCTTCTGAAGGACAAGTGAGCCACACAGAGCTGCCCAGTGTCCTGTAAGTGGCCAGCTATTGTCAGTGCTTATCGCTGGTGATATCTTTCAGTGGAGGAGAGAGGGCTCTTCACAGATAACCCACACCACTCACAGATAAGACTGTTTAAACAAAGAGAAAGAGGGAGAGACTGGGACAAACAGCCTCTTACAGTGAAGGGCTAAGACTGGCCTCGTTGAAAAGCATTTGTAATGTGGAACAGCCTCAATTCCCAAGTATCTACCTCACCCCTACAGCCACACAGCAGTGGAAAGCAAGTGGACTCTCCAAATCCAGACAATACTGGAGCTCTTGACCTGCGGTTATCTAAAATGTAACATCATACTGAGCACAATAATTAAACTACAGCATACGTAAGGTATTCTAAAGACGTTTACCTTTAACCTTTAACCATTTGGTAGAGCACAAAAGTCAGTATATCTTCTTGAATAAGGCATTGAAATTTAACACAATGTGATTGTGTCATCTCTACCAATCGGTAGAGGTATGGTAAGCTAAAAAACATCCACTAGAGGTCACTAGAAATGCAGCATTTTTTGTCTTGTGCAAACCATCAGCTTTGTAGCCAAACCACAAGGAATAAAGTGGATCAAATGCTGAAAACCCATTAGTGCTGTTGCACCACCACACAGAGTGGTGAGTGTGGTGTTTAAAAAGTGAACAAAATGATAATTTTATTGTACAGTTTTTGTATTTGTAGTTTATGTTCTGACCATAAAATGCCATCTCGTTTTATGTTTAAAGTGTGCATTTAAAATAAAACTGGGGGTTTTGTTATCGCCCCCCACACTACCCCGCCCCAAAAAACAAGAATAATTAAATTTCTTATTTGTTGGCGCGGATGTTAAGAACATTTATGAACATTTTTGCTTTTGTCTTAAGACAAAATGTATTCTTTTTTATTTATTAAGACATTTATTCTTATGAAATCATTTGTGAACTTGACCTAACGTCCGTAAGATGTTTTAAATCGAATATTTCCCAAAAGTGCTCGATGTTGGAAAAGAACCGTTTTCAGTTTTGAGGAAGATTGTGGATAAAAGGATGATGCCATTCTGTGGACTGCTTGAGATTTAATGACTGACTACTGGAGAACATGAAAGACGGATCAGATAACCAGCTTCATTCTTCTTTCATGTGTGGTGAGCTCAGTCAATCTGATCAATTCCTCAATTCCACACCGAAACTGCACGGAATCCAGATGCTGCAGAATGGATGCTAGAAAAATTTGTTGAGACCTCGAGCAGAACGACATGATGAAGACTTTCTTAAAATCAAATGCCAGTCTATACTCACTCAGTGGCCACTTTATTAGAAACCTCTTCCTTGTTGCTCCACACTGCTGATGTACAGTTGAGAAGCTGTTGATAAAGTTTGGTGTAACCCCAGTTCTTCATCAGTGGTCAGTTTATGATGATGGCTGAATATTTTTGACTTCAGCAACATTGCTGTGTCTTGTGCACTATCACACACGTTATTGCTGTCAAGTTTAAGTCATTGTTGTGCTGAATATGGTCCCCCAAATGTCTCAACAATATCTGGTCTTGAACTTTGAAAATAATCAGTGATGACTGAAGTTTTGCATAATAACAGATGGCCTACTGTCAATGTACAATGAAGTAGTGAACCTATAAGGTAGGTATAGCTCATTAGAGATAGAAGGAGGTGATTGTTAACCTGATTGCCAAGTAAGAGTACAATTTAGATGCTTCTGGCCAGTAGGGATGCACCAATTGTGAAGCGAAATCATAATCATTAGAAATGCAGTGCTACATCAAAAAATTAGAATATCATCCATGCATCTGTTATCTTCTGCTTAATCCTGATCAGGGTCAGGATGAGTCCCCTACCTCTTACCCTATCATAGCTAAGCTCAAAAAAGGATGCAATCCATCACTGGGCACACACAAGGACAATTTAGAGTACCCAATTCACCTCCATGTTTTTGAACGGTGGGAGGAAATTCCTGCAAACATGGAAACTCCACCGAAATGGGGACTTGAACCCAAGACTTCAGCGCTGAGAGGTGAGCATAATAACCACCATACCACCCCTTGGAATATCATGAAAAGGTTCATTGTTGCTCATATACTGTGGATAGTATTCCGATGTTGGTAGGGAAGCTGAAGTGTTTGTTTATGTTTGATGTGTGTTTGTCATAACCGATCCAAATATAAACCATCCAATTCTCAAATCCTTCTTTTTGATTTAAAATTAATTAATAAAAAATTACTTCTTACTTGGCTGACAGAACTCAGTTTGTGTCCATTAGTAAACATAAATCTCATACTATCTCAGTTACACAGGGTGTTCCCCAAGGCTCTGTCCTTGGTCCCCTGTTATTTATTATTTACATATTGCCCATTGGTAGCATTATTCATTCTTTTGGGCTCTGTTTCCATTGTTACGCTGATGACATTCAGATCTACTTCAACCTCAAACATTTCCTCCACCTGCACTGTTGTCCTGTTTACAAAAATTAACAGACTGGTTAAATACTAATTTTCTTAAACTCAATGCCAAAAAAACTGAATTCCTGATTGTTGGCTCTAAGACTGCCATCTCTCCCTACACAAATTGCACCCTTGGCATAGATAACACAACTGTCCCTTCTTCAGCCACCGTTTCTAATCTGGGAGTTATATTTGACCCTACACTCAGCTTCATGTCACACATCAAATCTCTGACTAAGTCCGCATTTTTCCATCTCCGGAATATCAGCAGACTCCGCCCCCTACTCTCTCTTAAAGACTCGGAGGTTCTGGTTCATGCTTTTGTTACTTCAAGACTTGATTACTATAATTCTTTTTTCTGTGGTTTACCTGCCAAAACTCTTCGCCCTCTTCAATATATTCAGAACTCTGCTGCCAGAATCTTAGTCCAGTCTAAAAAATCTGCTCACATCACTCCTGCTCTCCAACAGCTTCACTGGTTACCTGTCTCTGTATGCATCCGGTACAAAATCCTTATACTCACTTATAAGGCATTGCATGGTTTAGCTCCATCCTACCTCTCTGCTCTCTTGCAGCCTTATGTTCCTCCACGCTTACTTAGGTCCTCTGATTCTGCTCTTCTATCTGTTCCTAGGTTTAGGCTGTCCACTATGGGTGGCAGGTCCTTCAGTGTTTCTGCCCCTACCCTCTGGAATGCCTTGCCTCTCTCTCTTAGACTATCTCCCTCTCTTCCTATGTTTAAAACTAACCTTAAAACGTACCTTTTCTCTACTACTTTTCATTCTCATTGGTTTGGTGTTTTTTTTTTTTTTTTAATTATTATTATTATTATTTTTATTTTTTATTTTTTACTTATTTTTATTTATTTTTTCTCCCCCCACTGATTGTAAAGCATCCTTGGGTTTGTGAAAGGCACTATATATGTGTAACGTATTATTATTATTATTAAATCCAATCTTGACTGATTATAATCATGCATGTCTACTAATGCTAACATTAGTGACCTGCTGTTTTGCCTCTTGTTTACATTGAAGTGGAAGAGTCTAATGGCTGAACACTGATTGTAATACTGCCATCTAGTGGCCAGGGGTTTAAACACATCAGAAAATGAACAGGTGTCTGCAAAACGTATAACAAACTTTGCATGTAAAGTCACAAAACACAATATTGCAATAATAGTAATAATAATAATAATAATAATAATAATAATAATAATAATAATAATAATAATAAATAATAATAGTTATAATAATAATAATAATGCATAACAATAATAACAAATAATAGTAATAATAGTAATAATAATAATAATAATGCATAACAATAATAACAAATAATAGTAATAATAATAATAATAATAATAATAATAATAATAAATAAAATAGTAATAATAATAATAAATAATAACAAATAAATAAAATAATAAATAATAATAGTTATAATAATAATAATAATACATAATAATAATAACAAATAATAGTAATAATAATAATAATAATAATTGCCTTTATGTAAACTTTCAAAGAAAACTTGTATCCCTCAGTAAAGACACATACTGTATATGGGCTGAAATAGGTCAACATTGCGCCATTACTTGTATGCTATCAGTGTCTCATTATACCAGATTTCGGTTCTTGACCAAAGCTTACAGATAATAAAACTCTGCTGCATATTATTAAAGATACTACAGACATCAAACACAAAGCTGAGCCCACACATACACCCAAACAACCCCATTCACATTCTCCATCACCCAGCAGAACCACAAATGCTCCAGCTTTACCTCCACCGTCCCTCTCCTCTGGGTCTTTTTCACACACTGACATACCGACACGCTCAGAAACTCACTGACATCTCTACACACCCAGCTGCTACACAGAGTGTGTGACTGTGTGTGGCTTTAATTGTCTCCTCGCTCTCGTCTGGGTTCTGTGCTGTACGGCTCTTGCTGTTTCATGAGAGGAAGGTGCAGAGAAACAGAGAGCGAGACAGACAGAGCGTGAGAAAGAATTAAAGAATTAATATGGAGAAACACACCACTTAATCTCTTTCACACTTGCTCCCGTTCTCCGCTGTGAGAGATAACCGCAGAGTAAAGCAGGCAGATACTGCCGCAGCATAATGATGGATCAGGAAGTTGACATACAGCCCTGTAACAAAATGACACTTCATGTCTGGTCCTCAATCTCTCATAGCTGTCTCATGGAGCAAACAGGAATCCTGATCTACAGCACATATAAACTAACCAATTTGCCTGTCATCGGTAGGCCTCGATGTTTCACTGCCTGCTAGTAAGAAAGTACACGATGCTACCACATGATTTAGTATAATTTACTTCACAGTTAAGAGTAATAGACAACAATGGCTCATTTACAGGCACATCTGCAGGCAGCCTAATCAGTGTGGCTGCTGTAAAATGATGTTAGAGCTCCTCTGTTGTCACTTTCACTATTATATGGGCAAATGAAGGTATAACAGAAGGCCCTTTGTTACTATTTCTTGGCATAGCCTAGTGGGGGAACTGGCATCCCCAGTGGTGCGGCCTCTGTACCAGTCTGTTTTGGAGAAGGCAAAGCTCCATGTTTACTGGTCTGGGCTTTCCCTTAGAGATAAGAGTTCAGACATCTGGAAGACTCAAAGTAGAGCCACTGCTCCTCCATATCAAGAAGGGCCAATTGAGATGGTTCAGGCACCTGGTAAGGATGCCTCCCTGGAGATGTGTTCCAGGCATGTCCAGTTGGGAGAAGATCCCAGCGCAGACCCAGGACACACTGCAGAGATTATATCTCTCAGCTGGCCTTGAAATCATCCCATATTAGCTAGAAGAGGTGACTGGGGAGACTGATGTCTGATCTACTTTGCTTGGGTTGCTACCTTGGTGACCCAGATACAGTTAAGTGGAAGCTGATGGATGGATGGAAGGTATGACTGATCCTGAACAATTATTCAAAACAAGTCAAAACAATTCTCAAATGCAAAAAATACACAATATGATATGAGCATTATACATCAACCACCTACAGTATATACAGCATCTACATTAGCCATTGAAAAAGCCATATCGGTCCATCACTAGTTCACTCTAGCAATGTTAATGCTGAGAATGTAAGAGTTTCATCCTTAAGCCTTGGGCTATGTTGGCCATTACAAATATTCATCATGCCAAGATTTAATACCTTTTTAAGGACAACATCATCTATATCATACTTCTCCCTACACAGGGTTAATGTTTCTAATAAAATAAAATAAAAAGTTTTTTTTTCTAGTTTTTTTGTTTTCTAATAAAATGACCAGTGAGCGGACATACACTATATATCAGGGGTGAGCAGCTCCAGTCCAGGAGGGCTGGATTGTTGCACAATTTGGTGACCTTCCTGATCAAACACACCTGATTCAACTCAGTAGGTTTAACTGTAGTGTCAGAGCAGTGACATCACCAAACTGGGCTTGACACTGACCCTCCAGGACTAGAGTTTGACACCCCTACTCTAGATGGTTCTAATAGAATGGCGAGATTCTAGTAAAATGACAAAAAAATGACATAAAAAGATGTTTCTAATGAAATAGCCAGAACATGGAAATTAAAAGTAGGTGTTTTAATAAAAAAGTCAAAAACTGGACACAAAAAGAAAGTGTTTCTAATGAAATGGCCAAAAATTGACATAAAAAGTAGGTGCTTCTAATAAAATGGCCAAAAATGGACACAAAAAGTAGTTGTTTCAAATAAAATGGCCAAAGAAATTGACATAAAAAGTAGGTTTCTAATAAAATGGCCAAAAATGGACACAAAAAGTAGTTGTTTCAAATAAAATGGCCAAAAAAAATGGACATAAAAAGAAGGTGTTTCTAATGAAATGGCCAGAACATGGAAATTAAAAGTAGGTGTTTTAATAAAAAAAGTCAAAAACTGGACACAAAAAGAAAGTGTTTCTAATGAAATGGCCAAAAAAAATGGACATAAAAATAGGTGTTTCTAATAAACTGGCCAAAAATTGACATAAAAAGTAGATGTTTCTAATAAAATGGCCAAAAATGGACATAAAAAGTAAGTGTTTCTAATGAAATGGCCAAAAAAATGGACATAAAAATAGGTGTTTCTAATAAAATGGCCAAAATTTGACATAAAAAGTAGGTGTTTCTAATAAAATGGCCAAAAATGGACATAAAAAGTAGGTGTTTCTAATAAAATGGCCAAAGATGGACATAAAAAGTAA
>BRDA01060198.1:22500-27983 GCA_036984385.1 Crenuchus spilurus
TGACTCAAGAGGGTTCATTAATTTCATTTCTTGCCCTCTTAATAACTTAATATATTTTGGTTTGTTTAACACTGTTAAGTTCACTACATGATTCCTTATGTGATCCTTCACAGTCTGGATAACTTCCGTATTAATTTACAATGTTGGGCAAAAAAATATTTTTTTTTATTTTATTTTAAGTTTGTGTCCAAACTTTTGACTGGTACTGTATAATATCCCAAAAATCCCAGGACCCCTACAGTACTGAACACGGTTTTGAATTAAGAAATTTCAATTTCACAGTGGAAGAAACTATTTTTTTAATTTTTTTTTATTTTTACACCTAGTAATCAGGGTTCTAAATTAACTTTTTTGATCACCAGCCAATGTGGCTGGTAACTCTCTAAAGTTACCGGCCAATCAGAATTTCTACTAGCCAAATTTTATGCTGTAAAAATAAGAGAAATGAGTGCCACTGAATGCATTTGATAATTTTATTAACATTGTTAGCATGAAAAACACAACACATACCATAAAATATACACAGAAAGTGCAAACAGGTTTGGGATCGATTGATCGATCTTTTTATGTATATATATATTATTTGAAACACGTCTTCAGAGCTCTTCTTCAGAAGCGGCATCAGAATCTGAGCTACTCTAATTTTTTGCTGCACGTTTGCGCACAAAGTTTGGCCTGCTATATATATATATATATATATATATATATATATATATATAGATATAGCCATATATCAATGGCTTTGGACGGGTCAAAGTCAGTTAGGTGAGCACAACTGTATTTTCAAGAGGTCAGAGAGGGTATCATCTTTATGGCATGAATGCCAATCACTTTTCGGCCCGTCAGCCATTTGGCATTAAATTATCTTTTTTTTCTTTTCTCTGTCCTGATCATCACCTGCCTCGTTCCTCTTCTCGCTCCTCTTCTCCCCCCCAGCTGCCCCAGTCTGTCCAAGTCCCAACTACCATCACATTTAGGTTAAAAGTTTTTGGAGTTAGCGTTCATTTCAATGGTTTCTCGCGCTATTTTCACTACAAACTGTGCGCAGCCAAAGGGCGTATAATGTCATGACGTAACGTTTAGGCATATAGTGTTCTTGGGAAATGTAGGAAGTACTGCCAGGGGATAAATGACCGAGAATGGAGCCTTATGTATCATGCATGTAATACCTCTTGCATCACTGGCAAAATTGGCTAGTAAGTTTTTATTAACACCCGGCAAAATGATTTTTTACCCGTATTTGCCGGGTTGGCGGGTGTTAATTTAGAACCCTGCTAGTAATTACAGTTTATATTTGTTAGCTTCACAAACACATTGGCTACCTTACAAGCTAGTTGACTAACTTCCATTCAGGTTTAAGCATCAGTTTCTCGTTAATTGAACTAGTTTAAATATTTCAGGGTTTTATTCATCAACATCAACAAAGCCATCAAAACTACTTTGGCACCATATTTTGCTGTAGTTTATTGGAATTTTTTGACAACAGATATCAAATTCAAAAATGAACAAGCAGTAAAAATGTAAAAATTTGTGTTCCATCAAATACATATTTGGCATTTAAGATAATGATGAGTGTTTTTACTTTGTAGCCAGACTATTGATTTGATACTGCACTCTGTATCCATAACCAAATCAAAATTCTGGTATTGTGACAACCCTATTAGCATGTATGGTAGACATCATGTATACACTGTTTTACTGTGTAAGATGCTATTATGGCTTCATTTTAGGCTAATTCTTGGGGAAGTTGAAGAAGTTGATGAATGGCATTCAACATAATGCACACACACCCACACACCCACACACACAGACACACTTATCACCTCCTTTCATGCCTGCTCCTCATGCTGACAGAGTGCGAATTAATTCTGACGTGTGATTGTGTGTGTGTGTGAGAGAGAGAGAGATAGAGAAAGATAGAGGCAGAATGAGTGATGCTCAGGGATGGGAAGTCCCAGGCAGCGAAAGGCCGCAAACGCAAGCCTGTATGGACAAGGGAAATCAATATGGAAGTAAGTGTGTGCGCGCACACACATCAGTAAAGAAAAGAAAGAAAGAGAGAGTGAAAAGAGAAAATTGTCAGCGGGGATGCAAGTGTGACACGCAAACAGCAGCAAGAAACTCTTGGATCTGTTTGCGCCGGCCAGCAGGGATTATAAAATATTACAAAACGCACCCATGAGTCTCGGCGCACAATGCGAGTCAGAACATCAAACAATATGCTACAGCTTATGAAAGCAAGTTAGGAGAAATGACACAAGCTTTTACTTTTCTCAGTAGTGACTCATGACTAATCCAGGCCTTTGCTGTTGTAGGCTGCATATACAGGGCCTGCTAAAGACCTCTGCGTACTTTCCAAGTAGAGCGTTGGGAAGGTAGAGCGTCTAAGGAAAGTCATTTTGCTGTTCGGTGCTCCAGTGCTGCAGGTGGTGCTATGACATTTTGTGAGTAAGTATGGAAGGCAAATGGGAGAAACAGGTCAAAGACCCGCTGGTGCCATTCTTTTGACCTGTTTACTTCAGGACAAATCACAGGCTTTGTTTTATTTGTTCATGAAGCTTACACATCTGTGATCCTTTGTTTTCTCTGAAATGTCATATTCACAACATGCTAAGGCCTCGTCCTGGTCACTGAATCTTCTCTGGCATTGTTTATGTATGTAAATCTGGACAATGAAAAGGTAACACAGGATGACTCCTGATGCCAATGATCATTCCTTCAGGTAGGGAAGGTGCCTACCTGAGGACCCCTGTGAAGAGCTAGCAATGCAGTGTGTAGTTTGGGTTCTCATGTGATGGGCTCAATGAGTAACCGTAGATGTTAAGGGTAGCTGGTTGCTAATCGGCTCATAAACAGCCACAGCAACCATAGAGTGTAGCTGTAGGATTGAAACAATAGGATTGTGTGGCTGCTGGTAGAAAGAGAGAGGGCTGGGCCCTATGTGAAGCTCTAATGGTTTGGCATAAGATATTTTACATCTTATCATGTGTATGATTCTAATAATAATTGGTCATTAATAATTTACATTATAGAAAGGTTGTAGGTCCAGGGGTGCACTAACGTAGGGATTTATAGTGGACTGAGATGCTGGGGCTGTCATACCGCTGCTCACGTGATCACTCAGGTTTGTTGACGGTGAGCAGAGGGATGCCAATGTCTCGGGAAGCTCCCATGCCTGTTTACCTTCTGGTTCTGTCCTTTTAGGTAGGCTGTTCTAGATAGTTCTGCTGGAGTCAATAGCCACACTCTGATATGTCTCATAATCCCCCTGCTCTATAAATCCAAACAGAACTAATTCCATTTTTGCCTATTCCTTGCATGATGCTTCCCTGGATTAGCTGCCCACCAACAACCAACTACTGTGGCCTGCTCCAGATGCCCTACACTACTGCCCACATTGGAGTTCATATGGACTTTCAGGCCGTTATCATTGCTACCACTGTCATCATCATCCCTGTCCCACTACTGTCACCATATCAGTTCACCTGAACATTACAACAACATCATATGATTACACTTAGAATTAGCAGACCAGAGGAGGATGGGTCCTCCATGTGAGTCTGGTTCCTCCCAAGGTTTTTTCCTCCAGCTCTGAGGGAGTTTTTCCTTGCCACTGTCGCCGTTGGCTTGCTCACCAGGGATTAATGATTAATGATTTGATGTTTGTTATTTCTAACCCTGTAAAGCTACTTTGTGACATCAGTTGTAAAAAGCACTTTAGAAATAAATTTGATTTGATTCTCACAATCCTCACCTCTTGTTTGTCCAGATAACCAAAGTGAAGCTTTGGAGGCATTACAAGAATCAAGATATTTATGTTTGATTTTAAGGTAGAAGAGGAAAAGGATGCCCAGCAACAAGGTGGATGGATACAATCAGAGGAATCATGAACTGAAAATTTTGAATGTACAGTATCAGTACTTTCTCATTCAATATTTTTCTTTTTTTCTTTTTTTTTTTTGTAACTGAATACTGAAGTCATCCAGACTATGAAGGAACACATGCAGAATCATACAGTAAACTTAAATGTGTTAAACAAACCAAAATATGTTTTACATTTTATATTTTTCAAAGTAGACACACAACTGATGTCTCAAACACATTAAGAGGCAAGAAATGCAAGTCATGAACTCTTGACAAGACACAGCTGTTAACTGAAAGCCATTCCAGGTGACTACCTCATAAAGCTGACTGAGAAAATGCAAAGAACGCTGCCATCTAAGCAAGAGGTGCCTAAGAATCGAAAATATCAAAAATATTCTGGTTTGTTTTTCCATACGTTCAATTCTATGGAATTCCATATGCATTTCTTCATAGTTTGGATGACTAGCATTACTCTACAATGCAGATAATTTTTAAATAATGATAAACCACTGAATGAACTTTTGACTTGTATTGTATATGAACTTCTGTGATTGTTTGTTTTCGAAGGCACAGAATGTGCTTCAAATATTCAATGACCGACATGTCAAAAACGTAAGATTTACAATTATGTTATTGGGCTGAAATTTCAGAATTCATACTTCAACACAATTTGCTCCTTTGCTTTAATAGCCTCTTAGTGGGAACCACCATGTCCATCTCTAACTACCATGGCATAAAACCATGGCATGGTTTTTTAGGTTGGCATAAAACCTGTGTATTCATTTTACATTTACAGCATTTGGTAGAAGCTCTTATCCAGAGTGACAATATAATAGCATTACAATGCATTACTCATGAAAAGTCTATGGTCACATGATGATCTCTGAAGTATGGAGATGTGAACTGCCAAGGAAACAATGCAGTATTGGCATTCTGTGATTTCAGTCTAACTCAGTCTCCTTTTAACGTCTCTGTTGTAAAAATGTAAGTCCTCATTGGATTGAAGAGGCCCATCTTGTCCAACACAAGTCCTACACGGAGCCTCTGATGATCTACAGCGAAACACAGCTCCCCAAACGGACCCCTTACAACAGGTGCAGCATGCCAAAATACCCTCACATACTGTCCCCAGAGACATGAGCGCGCACACACACACACACACACACACGTCACTGGTAAGAGATGATTGGAGATGATTTGCATGCATTAACATTACATTAGTTTGATCTTTAGGAACAGTTTGAGAGACATCTTTAATTCATCAACAGGCACCACAGCAGCAATACAACTCACATGAACTGAACTTATATTACAGTATTTTATACCATTCTGAACTATAACTGAAGTTTATCACATTATTATTATTATTATTATTATTATTATTATTATTATTATTGTTGTTGTTGTTGTTGTTGTTATTATTATACACTGTTTTCTGGTCTGTCTTTGTATTTCTCTTTTTCTATGCTTCATTTGTCTTCATTCTCTCAGCTCTGCAATCACACACACACACACACACACACGCACACACACACACACAGAGACAACAAACAGAGTGTGTGGACCACGGGGTGACAGAATGAGGGTGTTATAGGGAAGTGCTGGTGTGATGAGGCGAG
>BRDA01060201.1:0-15264 GCA_036984385.1 Crenuchus spilurus
AAGTGAGTTTAGACCCCTCACATTCCATTGTCCAATCTTGACACGAAGTCTACTGTTTAGCTTCTCTTCATCTTTCCTTGTTGTATTGCGTAATATGACCTTTGATGAGCCAGTAGTACACTTCTCAACACCCACCCTTACAGTCTCTTACACTGGGTACCGTGGACCTTTTTATCCTGGGCGATGTCCGAGCCAGTATGACATTCTTAGTTTTTACTTAATTTGTGCTCTGTGGGATAAATAGACTGACTAAGCATCCCAATCTCTTGTCAGCCCTGCAGTCGACTCGATGTTATGCTAAGTTGCATCTAGCATACACCTCATCATAAAAATCAACATCCAATGTTATTAGCAGCTAAGTTTCTTAACACCAAAAGCTGTAAGAACCATGCTGCAGCCCACAGTTCCAGGTCCCGTTGGATGGGGAGTGTGATCGCTCTTTGTCTGGAACCTCCTCTTCGACCTTACCATCAAGGGTGGCCCTACCAGGAGCATAGCTCCAGATGGTATTGCTTTTAGATTCAAAGGTTCTCTCAAGCTTCTCCACCACAGCAAGGTAGCAATCTCAGGAGAAGTCATAACATGTTTACATGTGATTTTAGCAACAACAAAAAAACAGCGCTTAGATGTTTGTCTTTGTAAGAAAATGCTTCCGTCTTGCCACCCCACAGCCCAGATATAAAGAGTTTGTTGTCACATGTACTACACAACCAGTACTTATGAGAAATTCCTGAAACTCCTTTAATGTGGCTGTAGACCTTTTGGCAGCTTCCTGGACCAGTTTTCTTTTTGTCTGTTCATCAGTTTTGGAGAGAAGTCCAGTTCTTGGTAAAGTCACTGTTGTGGCAAAGTTTATCCATTTATTGATGATCTCTGTGTTCTGTGGCATATCTAATACCTTATACCAGAATGTTTTATCTGTTCTCCTGACTGATGCTTTTAACAATGAGGTATCTTTGATGCTTTATAAGCTCTTTGTGGATCATGGCTTATGCAGTAATTAAATGAATAAATATTAAGAAAATCCTATGAGAACAGCTGAGCTTTATTTGCAGTTAATCAGAATGACTTTTAATGATGGCAGTTGTGTATTAACAACATTTTTTTTTACTTGAATTTGAATTTAAATAGTTAATTCTGAACACAGCCATACCCCCAATTACAAGAGGCTGTCCATATTTATGAAACCACATTATTTTAGTGTTTTATCATTTTTATTTTTCCAATTTATATGATTTCAGTCTGTTTTTCAATAAAATTGTACAGGTCATGGTTCACATTAAATATGGAAAAGTTCTGAAATTATTTTTCCTGGTCTGACTTTTTAAGTCATAAAAAGCTGGCACAACAGAGGTGCCCAAACTTTTGCATGCCACTGTACATTTACAAAAGTTGCTTAAAACATCACTGTTCAAAAATGAAGCCTTATTCTAACAATGTCCAGAAGCAGCATTAACTTTTCTGGGCTCAGAGGCATCCATTATGGACCATCAGTGGAAATGTGTATTGTGGTCAGACAAATCTGGAAAGTATTCCAGATCTGTTTTGGAAGAAATGGACACTGTGTGCTCCAGACCAAAGTCAAAATGGAACATCCAGACTGTTATCAGCAACAAGTCCAAATGCCAAGTTCAAAAGCCAACAATAAAATGTGATTTTAGAGCAACATATACTTCCCTCATGACACCGTCTTTTCCAGGGATGCACATGTCTTTTTTAAAGAGAAAAGTACAAAACCAGATGCTGCACATATTACAAACACTTACCTGCAGAAGAAGAGTACATGCACTGGACTGATCTGCCAGCAGTCCTGACCAGTCCCCAATAGAATTTTTAAAAATAAAAAATGTAGCAATTTTTGCAGGAAGAACTGGGAGAAAATAACACCTGAAACATTTCATTGTGTATTCTTGGTGCGAAAACATCTTTTAAGTGTAATGCCAGCATTACAAAGTGGGAAATGCTATACTGTTCCAATGTTTCTTAGAATGTGTTACAGACTTGAAATACAGGAATATATGTATATTAAAAAAAATGTAAAACAAAATGTCGTAAAACATGAAACACCTTGGGGTCATACTGTCTGCAATGAAATAAAAGTCAAAGTCAGTGTAATAGACACTAATGCTTCTTCATTTGAATGTTCTATATTGTCCCAGCATTTTCTAATGCAAGACTGTACAAACATACTTGAGCAGTAAAGTATGATTCTGATTACTGATGAACTACGGGCTCATTTGTGCCTAAATCTAAAAGCTTGTACATATAGACCTACTTTGCTTGGACATGTAAAGGCACTGTATTTGTTGAAAATGACATCATCCAATAAAGCCATGTCTTTCATATGTTTTTTTTAGACTTCATAGACTTACCTTGGAGATCTTACATTACCTAATACATGTCAAGCCATAGAGTTCCATCCTCTAATGAAGTATTGTAAGGAATGTCACCCTGTAGCTATGGCATGGTCAAAGTGCCCTGACAGGACATGTTAAAACAAACTAAGCTGAAATTAAAGAAGAGAGAGGGAACTGAGCTCATTTGAAAGGAGAATTTGAAAGGGTTATGGAGAGTTAACTGAGGGAAAAAAAAGAAAATTCTCTTTCTGGTCTATTTTTTTCATGAAAATGAACTAAAATAGCACAAAATATCACATAGATACACTGATTCTACATCACTAATTAAAGCTGCTTATTCTAGTAGATATTGGGTCTAGCAGACACTCTGTAAAAACACAGCATCTGAATTAGATTTGATTCTCATGCCCAGGACCACTAAGGCCTGTTCTGCTGTTTTGAAGAAGCAACTTCAGGTGCAGTCTATTTGTCATTATGTTTGTGTGCAACTCCTTAGAGTGCTTGCATGGTCAGTTCTATGTGTGACAAATCCTTTCTGTTCAGTCTGGATGTCCACTGCAAAGTAAAGCCTAGTTTTCCATTCTAATCTCTCATCTGTGCTAAATTCCTGCTGTTGTTAAACTTGAAACCCAATTCCCAAGCTTAGCTTCTGGGTTCAGAAGAATTGGTGTGAGGTTTAGGACCTTTTGACAGTGTACTCACCCCACTAGGAATCACATGCCAATCTGGGTTAGTCCAGGTGTAGCTCCAGTTCTCTTTTGCACTTTTCTTCAGAGTCATTACTGATGATGTTTTAATCTTCCACTCATCTATAATAAATGTAGACACAGTATTTACTGTAGTTTCTTACTCCCAATGATATTTATGTTGGTTCGCTCCACACACCATGTCTAACTCAGATGGCAGGTTTCAGCTTCCCACGGGCATCAGATTACTCCTTCCTATGGTCTTACTGTCAATTGTGTTTATATTTACTCAAAATAGGAACAAATTGCAGATCACAAACCTCCAAAAGAAGCCAGCGAATGCCTGTGACTCTGAGTGTTTTTGTGTTGAATATGATTTGTTATATAATGTGCCAGGGAGCTGGTTTCCAGGTTGCAGGCAGACTGGCCTCATTTGAAACACATGGACTCGTGTAGCGCCATAAAAGGCCCACCTCCATCACCACTTTGATCGTTGAGCCCCCACCTTGTTCCACCGGGTGAACCCTTCTAAAAGAGGGTGAGTGGAGATGTTGTTGGACAGGATCCAGAACTGATGAAATGCTCCTCGACTAATTCAGAATGCATGCACACAGCCCATCATACAGCTTTACCTGACTGCGAGGTGAGACACTCAGGTACCCCTCCAGGGGCATGTGAGGAATGCCGACACGTGCCAGCACTGCACACATGCCTGCATGCTGACTGCCAGGGAGCTGTTTGAGTCAAAAACCTTTGTTTAAGGAAATGTGAAACTGAAGAGATGATGATGTTAAAATGTCTATAGTTGTTATTGTATAGTGTCTGTATGAATGTGTGTGTCAGATTTGCCAGTGTTTGTGACTTCTATGACGAGATCCTTTAAATCGTTTGATGTCTAAATAGTTTTCTTTAGTTTGTTTCAGTCCTATGTGTCTGACAGATTGCGTGTGTGAGAGGAGTGTATGACATTTGTGAAGAAAGCAGGCAATAACGGTTGAAATTTGAGATTGAAATGTTTTACTGCACAAGTGTGCATGTGTGAGACGTGCAAGATGTGTCTGTGAAGAGAGGGCAAGTAGTAAAGGCTGAAATTTGAGATTGAAATGTTTTAGTGCACAAGTGTGCTTGTGTGTGTGTGTGAGTGTTTGTGTGCGTGCTCACATATGTGTGTACTGTTGTTGTTCAGTTCCGCAGAAAGAGCCTGGCCTGGCTCTCTTGTTTGGGATAATTGTATGTTGCTGTGGTCTGTGGTCCCTCCTCTGTCTCTCTGTGGCCAGGGCAACAGGATCCACATTTAGGAGCAGCGTCCTGAATTATGAGCTGGTGGACTTACCGGACCCTCAACTCTTAATACGGTTCCCAAAGCAGGTGCCCACGGACCAGCACCTGGGCACATTTCTACTCCTAGAACTGTTGCATTTTAATGATTGGTAAACTAAAATGTTACTTTTTGCTGCAAAATCCATGCTTTGAGGAAACTTTATGACCAATAAACTATATTTTATTTTATTAGATCTTTCATGCCAAAGATCAAATTTATGCAAAATGTTTTTTTAACTATTATATAAGAAGATTTGTTTAAGTCAGAGAATGACAGTTAGACAAACGTGTCTGAAGTCCTGTACTTACAGTATGTTTTATAATGTGTCCCCTCTACAAGCATTGGCATCCATAAAAAAACAGAAAAATATAAAAAATTGGGCGGCACGGTGGCTTAGTGGTTAGCACGTTCGCCTCTCAGCGCTGAGGTCTTGGGTTCGAGTCCACATCTGAGCAGAGTTTCCATGTTCTCTCCGTGTCTCCGTGAGTTTCCTCTGGGGACTCCGGTTTCCTCCCACAGTCCAAAAACATGGAGGTCAGGTGGATTGGGTACTCTAAATTGTCCGTAAGTGTGTGTGTGCGTGCATATGTGTACACGCAGTGATGGATTGGCGCCCTGTCCTGGGTTTAGTTGAATAGTGTAATGCCCTGCCCTGCACCCAGTGAGGGGGTAGGGGACTAACTGATCACGACCCTGATAAGGATTAAGCGGGTGGGATAATGAATGACTGAATGAATGAATGAATGAATGAATTAAAAAAATTCTCATAAAGCAATAAGTATTTTTAATTACATCACACATTCCAGTTAACATCCTGTAACATTTTGTGAAGTAGGAGAATACAAAGAAGAGAACTTGAGATTTGAGAGTAATTTTGAAGAAAAGATGCTACTTTTTCTGTAACTCTTTAAGAGTGATTCTTTTTTGGATTTTTTTGAATTTTCTAATTGCTCCAACTGTAGGTTTGTGCATTTTCAAGTGAGTACATACAGTATTTGTAATAACCATGTATTAACTAAACTAATTTAACTAAAAGCCAGTACACTTTCTCTTATTTGAATTGTTTATTTTCTTGTTTTTTTTCCTATATACTCTCTCATGATTGTATCATCAGTGTTTTCCTTTTCTTCAGTTGGTGAAATGAAAGTCTAGTATTTAGTACTGACCAACTGGCATTGCATTTTGGCAACAACAAAACACAAGTCAAGAACTTGGATCACAGTAGATAGTAGAGTCTCTAGTGTACTTCAGGGCATGTAATTTCAGCTTTCTGTTGTGTTAGTGGCAGTTCTTCAAAAAAGCTATCATAGGTCTTAATCCATATGAACTGATAAAGGTCAGCACCAAACCCTGATCAGAGGAGTATAAACATCTAAAGACTGGAACATACCATCAATTAACTTGTCCAGTACTTGTAAATACTTGTCTGTCCAGTTAATAGGCTGTTGCATTAGACGTTTACATTCATTCTGTTGTCTTGTTGATCTTTATTTGCATCACTGTCAGTTGTAAACACCAGCAGGTCAAAAGAATCATTGTATATGATGGTGTGTGACATGATGTGACATGACTGCCAACAGTAGCTGAGAAGTCCAAACATTTCCTGTACTCGCATTACGTACCAACTTGCCACTAAAAGCTTAATTCAATTGGCTTCCTTTTTCATATACAATTTTTTTTTCTTCTGCCATCAAAGTTATGCACAAAACCTGATCTTTCAAGAATTTTTCAAGATATTCATAAAAAAAAACTCTTCAATGCCCTCTTCAAAACTGTTTACCTCATGCAATTGAATTCATTAAACTAAAAATGAACCTTTAACATTTGTATAGACCCCAAAGGCTACTAACTACAAAGGTAGTTAGTAAAGTAGTAAATTTCTGCAATCCTTTGCCATAAATTGTGACAATAAATCATTTGTTCTGTTTGTGGTATCTGCAATAGAAATAGATCATATTTCCTTTTGACATTATTGTTTTAAGCTCCCAAAAATCCTTACAGCATGCAAGGTACCATTTTTAAAACTAGTGATCTATGGTAAAAAATGTATTTTTAATTTCATGATAGACATAGTTACCGGTTACTTGGTCAAAACAACAACAACAACAATCATCATCATCAGCTAAAAGACATTTAGTGGTGTGGATACCTAAGAAGGAATCATAGCGAATATACTTAACCCTCATATTATGTTCATATTTAATAACATCATTTGTTTTTGGGGTCAATTTGACCCCAACAATTTAACCCCCCAGAAAAATTTTCCTCTGACTCAGACCTATTCTCCTCTGTCTCAGACACAGTCTCCCTTGTCTCAGCCACATTCTCCTCTGTCTCAGACACAGTCTCCTCTGACTCAGACATATTCTCCCCTGTCTCAAACACATTCTCTTTTGTCTCAGACACTTTCTACTCTCTGAAATGTTGATATTTTATATGTTATACAGCTACAACAGCCTGGGGTCAAATTGACTCCAAAGAACACTGATGTATACAGTATGTGTACAGAATGCTAAAAAAAACATATCATGTTAATTTTATGTTTACTCAGTTATCAGCATGCAATTAGTAAAAGACATTAAATATAAAGCAAAAAAAGTCATGTTATACATGTATTTAAAGACGTTAAACATTGGATCGGGTCAAATTGACCCCAAACATAATTTGAGGGTTAAATGTTATATGAAAATAATATATTTTTTTATTGTAATTGTAATTTTACAATAAATTTTACAATTATTTAAAAATGTATACTGTAAAAAAAAGACAAATGTGTAATTTTTATGTGATTATTAAATGTTATATTACATACTGATGATATCTCATGCATTCCCCTTACACTGGTAAAGGCTCCATCCATTGAACTTGCAGTTACTAATAAAAATACAAAAAGTAAATGTATTTTTAACATGTAGATTTTAGATATAAATCATTATTAACATCATAGTAGCAGAGATCAAATTGAGCTGAGTAGAATACAGGTGGAATGAAGCTCGGTTTCTACCATGTCCTTGAAAAATATGCTCAGAATTCATTCATGAATTAAAACTGATGCTATCAAGTGGCATTAAAATTCTAATTTAAAACTCACAAAAGTATTGAATTAAGCTATCTAAACCTGATGTTGCCTGTATTATTGCTTGCTGTAAGAGCAGGATGCCAGGACACTGACGTTTGCCTTTTTCTCCACACTTTCCTTGATTTCATTTGCAAGGAGTTTCAATACAAAGCTGTCCAAGGAGGTTTGTTTCTACCTCACTTTCAAAATGTTTTGAAAATGAGTGATACAAGTGTCATTAAACAGCACCAATGCACGACCTTGTAAGCTCACTTGATCAAAACTCAGATTCTGGCTTTCATCATAAGGCAAGAAATCTACCGAGTGATGGCTCATATCTTGGAAAATTTGTAAATTGAGTTACTTGTAAGTTTTTTGGGGGGGAAAACGACATCTACTTGACAAAGGTTTAAACAAAGACGTAAATTGGTATTTTGGAGAAACATATCCGGCAGTCAGGATGACATCTTTTCCCAGGAAAATACCAGGCATCCTTATGCATGATTTACAGAATTGTGGCTTCATAGACACGAAGTGTGCTTGACTTGTGTGCCTGCAGTTCAGGTCAGTCTTCTGCTGAAAGTGTATAGTATGTAATGAAGAACACAATATCAGACATTGGTGACCACAAACTGCTGAGCAGTTCAAGCCTTGTATACAGAAAGAATAAGCAAAAATTCCACTTCCAAAACTACAACAATTAGTATCTTCAATTCCCAAATGATAAAAAATATATAATTAAATGAAAAGGTAATATGACTTAGTGGTAAACATGACTCTGGTCCCAACTTTTTTGAGTGACTTGCAAGCACCTAACAAATATAATAAAATTTGTCATTCAAAACACAGAAAATCTTTTCTTTGTCATTTTGTTTGTTAAATAAAGGCTTAAGTGAATTAACAAATTCAAGATTGCCATTTCTTATTGCATTTTAGAACATGTCCCAACTATTCAGTATTTCATAACTTTTCTCAAACTTGGAGCTTTGAGAGGGGAGGCAATGACCCAGTGCCCCGAGTTGTACTTGGTGCCTATGGGAACAGGTAACAGTTTAGGTTCTTTGAAGCACTGTGTAGTGTCATCATCTGATTTCAAGAGTGTGATTATTTCCAAAACATCTGTTTCAATCTCTGTTGTTGGTGCATTTCCAGGTGTCTTACATCAACTGAAAGATCCCATGAGTCATCAATATGTTCTCCATTAGCTTCCTCAACTTGTGGATGCACCAAAGGGGCAGTGGTACTGCCTTCTCATGCTGTAACAGGGAACATAGTCATAAACAGCTGCACTGTGCCAAGAGTGGTGTTACCAGCCAGCATAATGTTATGGAGCAGTGCTGCTTTCTGCACATGGTATGACTGGCTACCTGTCTGTAGTATTTCTGAAGTGTCCCATTTAACACATTGTGGTTTAATATTGGGCTCAGTTTTGTCTTCTTTTACCAGTGGAATCAGCACATGGCTCTGAACCTATAAGATTTATTTACTTGGCCTGCTTTGTTTCGCCTTTGTAGTCTTCATTACTGACCAAAGTAACAATTGCTAGCATCTTGCTTTTTATGACACTGGAATGCTGACTTAATAGTGACTGACGAATGTTCTCTGCCTCTCCTCTTTTTGTGGTCACTTTGTTTTATAATATGCTCAGTAATGTAAATTGTGGAGTGGAATAAATGGCTGCATCTCATTACCACAAGAAAGTAAAACTAGTATGTAATTTAGTGTGCAATTCTTAAGTGCTTACCTAATGATCACAAGAGTAAAATGGAGGTTAATTGGCTTGTTGATTTTGGTTTGCATTAATCTTAATCAGAAATCTTTTGGTCAATAGTTAAGAAGCCCAATCATTTCATTTACTCACATTCTGTACTAAGAGTACCATCAAGGTAATGCACACACACCTGATCTTTTAAGAATTCTTCAAGACTTTATTCCATTTAAAAGTTATTCGACATGCTTCAAAATAGTTCAACTCATGCAGGTGAGTTCATTATTCCAAACAGGATCCTTAAGTATTCATATACACTATAGACTTTTAACTATTCATTCATTATCCCACTTGCTTAATCCTTATCAGGGTCATGGTTAGTCCCCTACCAACTCATTGGGTACAGGGCAGGGCAGTACACTATCCTGACTAAGCCCAGGACAGGGTGCCAATTCATTGCTGGGTGCAACCCATACACAGACAATTTTAGAGTACCTGACTTCCATGTTTGTGGACTGAGGAAACCAGAGACCCCAGAAGAAACCCATACAGACACAGGGAAAACATGAAAACTCTTCCCAGATGGGGACTCAAACCCAGGATCCCAGTGCTGAGGGGCGAACGTGCTGACCACCAAGCCACCATGCCATCCCTCTAGACTTATATCTGACATTTTATCATTAAAACTCTTTTAGGTGGGTCTACCTGCCATTGTCGCAGACCCTGAGTTTAATATGAAATATCATCTGAAGTTCATAAGTGCTTGCCTCATGATCACCAGAGCAAAACTGAGGTATATAAAATCTATTTCTCATTGCTACATGACTTCTCTATCAGTTCCTACTTTCACCAGGATTGCTTTCAAGAGCTGAACTCTTATCAGTGCAGCACAGGCGTATAAAGCTTAACCTGAAAGATTAATCTATCCATTCTGAAGTTAATCTTCAAATTCTCTGCTTAGTTACCATTACCAGCTTTTAGATATGAGACATTTCACCATTGGGACACTTGATACTTCTCTCCTCTGTCTCACCTCTGTCTGTAAAATGTCTCTCTCTAGTTTTCTCTGGCCTTTGCACATCAACATCGATGGCAGTTTGTTTCCAATTAATAACTGAAAGAGTGAAGAGGACAACTCATATGGGACTGCTTTATTTCCTAGCCAAATGTTCCACCCTAAATGGAAGCAGATTGATTTTGCGTCCTCGATCCATTGTTCACTATGCATCGTCTGATTCAGAAGCACATGGAGTCCAGGATGAGGCTCTCTTCTGGTCTGCTTCCCAGGGATGGCTGTGTGAACCAGACACTGTTATGTGGACATGGCACTTGTGACACACTGGCATTCTTGAATACCTTTTAGTAATATACTCATACCAACATCACTACCAGCTATTTTTAATGATTTATTTGCTGTCAGTGCTGTTTAAACAGACACCACTGTACCTACACTATAGACCACTGAAGTCATGTTGTCATACTGTGTTGTGCCATGCCCATTTCAGAAAATCTACTGTTAAACTGTAACACTATTCCTAGAGCATATATTCAATTAGAATATTGTAAAAGTAGTGGTGGTGTTTAAAATTAAATTCAAAAAGGTAAACTGTCATATAATTTTATATTTATTACATGTAAAGTTTTAAAATATATTTAAAGATTTTTTGTTTGTTTTACTGTTGATCAATATGACTTATAGCTCATGAAAATCAGAAATCCAGAATCTCAAATTATTATATTTAATTTGAGTTTATAGTTTACCTGAATTAAATTATGAACACAAACTTCATCATATTTCATAATATTTCATTTAATATTTCATTTTTTTTAGATTAACTAGGATATAACAACACTGGCAAATGTTTACTGCTTTGAGGGGGCATTTTGTTGGGGTTGACATTGTGCCAAAGTTGATTCAGTCAGTACCTTGTAGTTTTACCACGACATGTAGCAATATTTATATTTCCACTCGGGCTGTCGAAGTTAACGTGATAATAATACTTTAATGCAATCTCAATTTAATGCAATTTTAAAAAATAAAGCCATTAGTACAAATTCACTTTGGCTGCTTTATACTTTCCACATCGACTGCTGCACAAATGATGATGCAAGACTTGTGCATTTGCCTTTTAAAATGTATCTTTATTAACATTTTTCAATATATAGTGGAACCTTGATTTACAAGTTTAATTCATTCTGTGACGGAGCTCGTAACTCAGTTTACTCATATATCAAATTCACTTTCAACATTAAAATTACTTGAAATGTTATTAATCCTCTCCAGCAGCCCAAAAACCACACAAATTGATATGCATTAAGTGTTTTTAAATAGGAAAAATGTACTTTATAAATAACATGTTGTTTTTATGTATAAAAACAATAATAATACATAATAAAAGAGAATGTAAAGAAACAAACTGGTTTATTAAGTGTATTTACTTTAAAGATCAGACTTTTGCCTTTTTCACCACATTTTCCTTGCTTTCACTTGCAGGGTGTTTCAATAAAATCCTGTCCAAAGAGCTTTGTTTCTTCTTCCATTTCAGAATGTTTTGAAAATGAGTGAGACACATTTGTTTACAAAGTGCTGCACCACCTCTTCTTCTTTGCAGTTTCAGCAGTGATCTCTGCACTCAGGGTTGTTAGTAACAGGTGGAGCCCTAATTTCAATGATTTAATGACAGGAAAAAAACTCTTACACTCAGAGTTTCAAACAAGGGCATGACACAGCTACAAGATGACACATGACTTCAGTTATTTACCTGAGTCCTTCTGCTCAATTAACTTAACATTCCCAATTGTTAATGGCTTCTATATTTCAAACCTATGTGAAAATTTGTGTTAATGTTTGATGTGATGTGATGTAGTGTCAAAACATGTTATAGAAATGATTTCTGTAACATTCTGTAACATATGTCCTTTTATATAACAGAAAAGGTCAATCTTAAGAATTGTAAGATCCACATTCAGGGATTGCGTTAAAAAAAGTTTGAGTGGTAGAACTTGGCAGGAACTCAAATGTAGCAGCCATATTTGACAAGCAGTAACATTCAAAACGAGAATTCCTGGCCACACACCCCATTCTGTCTGTCCAGGTTTAACCACACCTGGCTTTCTGTCTCAATATCCAAACTTTGCATGAGTCACCTTGTGTTATCTAAACAAAATCTATTAGTTTTAAAAACAAAAATAGTTGAGAAGCATCTTCTTATGATGATTATGCTGATTTTTTTGTCCTTGTGTTGTTGCATCAGATTAGTATCATGGGACATAGGAACATAATAGATACACTAAAATTGATGATATTTGTCCATGAACAACCTCAGTATGCAATATTACATTTTGTGCAACATTAGTGAAATTAGTGCTATTGCACTGCTAGTGCAAAGCATATTTATGACATTTCTGCATCTCAGGATGCCTTCTGCAACATGTGCTAAACCTCTAGCAGAGAGAGACGCTGTAAAACCACCCCTGGACAATTATTGTAAATAAATGTAAACATTCAGTGCTCTTTGCGGTCTAGCTTCAAATTTTTTATTATGTTTCCTGAGGCTTTCATAAAACCTTCAGTTTTTTTAGCTAGTCCAAGTGTATGTATATATATGAAGATATGTATATGTGTGTGTGTGTGTGTGTGTGTGTGTGTGTGTGTGTGTGTGTGTGTGTATTTATAATGCTAATAGACAGGGATCAGTGCAGCAGTGTGCTCTCTGATTGCTTGCCCAGACTGGCCTGCTTGTTGCCAAAAGCAAAAGAGAGAGGGAGCAGGTGTGATTGGAAACAGTGACCCGTGGGAGAACCTCTCTTGAGTTCATCTTTACTAGTCACTGATTGTATCTGCACCTGTCAATCAACCTCACTGTAAATACAGCTAAGCATGGTCTAAGCTTATTTGTGTGAAGTGGTTGTACAAATGAAGTCAAGTATCACTCTCAACTTGTCAAACACACACTGTCAACTTGTCACTGCTTTGTTTTGATTGTAAATACTTTTTTTGATCAGTTTAATACATTGCATTTGTGTAGCTGTGCTTGTGTATAATATGAAATCCTATAAGCATGATACCCCAGGTATTCTTTTTTATCTAGGTCAAAATGACAAGTGTCAGCTGTCTAAGTCAGTACATGTGTACCATTCAAAACATAGGAGATTTGGACTAATAAAAACAAAGTTCATGAAGGAATTGTTAAGCAAAATATCCCACAATTTTCCAGTGTCTCTAGATTGAGTCAGTCAGTCAAGTTATGTGTTGGGTTCAAATCTGGCTTTAAAAATAGGAACTGTGATGCAAACACTGTAGAGGGCCATCATTTCTAAAATAGCCCAAATAGTTGGTCCTCCAGATCGTTGTTAAGGTTGATGAGTTTTAGTCAGAGGGGTAAAGAGTACTAAATAATTTTACTCAAGTGAAAGTACTGTTACTATGGTGAAACTGTACTAAAGTAAATTTACTTCTGTAAAAAGTTCATTTAAACCAGCAACCTTCTGGTCACAAGGCTGGCTCCATAACCACAAATCCCTCCTCTTTTGTATAATTTTATGTTACCCGCTTAACATGGAATGAGCAGCATACAGTACAGTACTTGTCTTGACATAGGGGAGCACATCATGTCTTGGAGTTGCCAGGCCATGGGGCTTTTTCACTCTCACATGCAATTTATATTGTAACAAAGTAAAATCTCAAAATAGGCATACTTAAGTAAAATTACAGATGAAAAAAATATTTTAAATGAGTAGAACTGCACAAGGAAATTAACTGTCTTCTATCTTGTTACAGTAGAAGAGTAATTATAATTTGTTACTTTCATCCCTGGTTTTAGGTCATTGTATGACTATAAAATAAAAGCAGCTCAGTGTCTGTTTGGCAAGTTTGGGGATTTGGCGACTTCTCTGGTGAAAACATGTAGCTGCATATCATCATTACAAAAAATATTTCTATTGATGGTTGTGCTGTGGTCTGCTAATCTGAGCAGATAAATCTAATGCTGGATCTGTACTGCAACATAATGTAGTACTAATTTTTGTTCACAGAGTATGGCAGCAACAAATACCTGATAATTTAGATTAAAGCTGTTGGGATAACCTATACTTAAATGAACTCACATTTTTCTGTGGGGGAAAAATGTTTAGCATCATAAATACAGCATAGAATCTAAAAATATTGTTACTAGTAGCACACAATGTACAGCTATAGACACTGCTGTGAGTACAGATTGTTTAGATAAAGATACGGCTGCTGAGTCTACATTCTTATCTGATATGAGGTGACATCTCTGCTAGTTGATGATGGTTGATAGCCACTTAATTATGTCTGACTCTCATCAACTCTTTCAGTGCTGTCAGTCTGAAGACAGCTTGCAGAAGAGTGTCCTCAGCTTTTCCTCATTCATAAAACAATTAATTTTTTAATTTTTTTTTCAGTACGACATACTGTCTACACCACATTTGCATGAATTATTAAGACCTGGATGTGGTTTAATTATGTACTTTTTGGTGATGTATTTTTTATGGAAATTATTATATTTGGATATTAAAATATGTCTGCTTATGTACTGCCTTCATTGCCTTTAATGGGTATATTTAATTAATTATGAATAAATTATTATTATAAAGAAAAAATAAAGGAAAAAGCAAAACAACAACAATAATAATAATAATAATAATAATAATAATAATAAAAATAATAATAATAATAATAATAATAATAATAATCAAGCGATGGTAGGCTGCACAGACAAATCACTTCTCTCCAATGCCATTTGTCTCTGGTTGCTTGTAGCAGGCTAGCACCTGATAATCCAGTCCATGTCTTAATGTTATCCATCCAGGTTATTCTTGGTCTTCCACGTCTTCGGACTCCCTCCACAAGTCCAGTCATAACACTTCCTTCAATGTTCTCATATGCTGCCTCATCACATGACCGAAGTAACGTAACTTACGGGATTTAACGTGCATCAGTAACTCTTTTTGAGTTCTAGCATCTCATAGACTTGCTCAGTGGTCATCATCTTCATCCATGAGATTTTCAGCAACTTACTGATGCACTTGTTCTCAAATGCCTGAATACGTCTTTCTTCCTCTTTCTTCAGTGTCCAGGCTTCACATCCATATGTAGCTACTGGCCAGACCAA
>BRDA01060208.1:0-15729 GCA_036984385.1 Crenuchus spilurus
TATATATATATATATATATATATATATATATATATATATATGTATATATATATATATATATATGTATATATATATATATATATATATATATATATGGCTAGGGGCAATACTTTCACCACAATTTGAGAAAATCTGTTTTTGGGGCTTTACTACTGAGAAATATCGCTTGACATTCTACCTTGTGTCTAGATTAAATTGTTTTCATACTTTAAATCAGTGTAAAGGGCTGCTGAGCGACAGTTTTTGATGAAGTACCACTTCAAAGCTGTATAACTGCCTTTTCTTTTAAATTCATATGTGATCATTATTTGAAAATATCTAATGCTACTGAAGTAAGTCTCATTTAGTACATCTTAAGTTTAGGTACTTCTAGCTGTTTCTAATTCCTTGAGTCAGTCTTGGAAATTGTTCTTACTTTCCAGTGATTTTAACTGGTGATTGTATAGAAAGTAGAATAGTTATAAAATAAGAAATGGCATTTAGACAGACCAGGACCAAAACACAGAACATTATATATGAGACTGTGTATACAGTGTTCCACACTACCTCCTGGTGTTCAATCACTAAGAAGAATGTGATAGAGTGATCAGTTGCGGTTATTGCAGAGGCTACATGGGAACTTTGAATATGATTTGTTCATAGTCGTGTATAATATGTAACTAGATTACTAAGAAAGCTCAGTTTTACAGCCATTTCATTCTTTACAACTTAACTATATTTGTGGAACAGATTTTTGTGGTACTGTGACTTCATTGTTGTTGATTTTGATGAAAATTACCACACACTTTTTTTTTTCTCAAATAACTTGAAAAGGGTTGTCAAAAAGCCTATTGTTGCTATTAAAGTTTAATATAAACATATGGTTTCTGGTAATTTTAAGCCAATTTGCAGGACTGTAGCTGCAACCATTCATGAAATACTGATAATTATCAATTTTACACCCGACACTCTTTCTTGATTCTTCTAAGTCTCTGTCCATACGGGTTTTTAAGCCCATATTATCTATATTATATACCATTCTAACTGGTTTTATGTATATTTTAATTTTTTTGTGGGTACATAGCAGATCTGGTGACATTTTAAAATTAACACCCCCCCCTACTTTTATGGATGAATTCTCTGCTGAGTTTGTTGAGGAACATGCATCCTTGCCTATGGACACTGCAGGACTAATGTATAAAATGTTTTTTAATCTTAATCATCCTTTTTATTTTTTAGAATCAAATCTTAAGAATAAAAAGTTTTTATACTGCTAATCAAATTCTTTAATTTACAATAACCTACACTTTCTTTCATCACTTTTGTGTGATATTAAGTGCCTGGTAACTCAGGGATGTGAAATCAGAAACTATTCTGTATTCTGCCAGCATGAAATAATTGATAACAGCTTAGTTTTGATAACTAGTTTTAAAAAACACTGCTGCCTACGTTAGTTGCAGTGATGATTAATCACTCCTTATGTCTTTCAACATGAATGCTGATGTATTAATGCTCTTGATTCTTTTATGCAGTATTCATCCCTGTCGGTCCTGCTGTCAAGCTACAGCATGCTTATAAACCAACAAACAAATGCAATCAAAGCTTAGCTGGAGGCTGCATGAAAGATACTACAGATTTGATTCTAAACATTTCTCATTTATTTATTTATCCTGTGCCATTGACTGACTACAGACTAATTTACATCATTTGACTTTTAAGTTTCAAGAAGTGGGTTATGAAGAACATTTTTTAAATGGCTGAACAATGCAATGCATGGTTTGAAAGGTGTGATATTGTTTTACGGTGATTGTATGTTTAATTAAAACCCAAAATGTCTCAAAGTTCTGCACAGTTCAGCATTGTTTACTTTTGTCATTTGGCAACAGACGATCTTTTACTTAAGGGCACGCTTTGTCCTGTAGGGAGCAATAGAGATCATGAATTTCTTGGCAGGATTATTTCTGATGCTTTGAGGTTTTACAGCCCTCATTCACACTGTGTACATTTGCTATAGTCACATGTGCTTAAGATATACAGTATATGTCCAAAATCTGTAGGCACCAGCTCATCTAGTATTATTTCTGAGGTTGAGGGTTTAAATAGTTCTCACCTTTTGATGGCAAACAGCATGGCGTGGCATGGTTCAGATTTGAACTGGCGAACCTCAGGTCATAGTGTCAGTGTCTTAGCCTACTGAGCCACTTGGGGGCCCCCAAATTCCCAGAGTTGAAGCTGTACTTGGGAATGGATGAAAAGTCTTTTAAGCTGATGTCAAGGCTAAGAGACACAGTGGTGGTTAGCTTGTTTACCTCTTAGCGCTTGGTTTTAGGTCCACATCTGTGTGAGAGTTTCCATGTTTACCCTGGCTCTGTGTGGGGTCTCTGGTTTCCTGCCACAGTCCAAAAACAAAGAGGTCAGGTGAATTAGGTACTGGAGTTTGCATGTGTGCCCAGCAATGAATTGGCGCTGACACGATAAATTGTTGTGGCCTGCCCAGCACCCAATGCAGGTATAGGGGGACTCATCGTGACCCTGACCACATAGTAGTGCTTGAAACCTTTAATTATTTCCAATATTTCTGCATTAATTATTGCTTAATAAATGTGACTGATTTACACACAAACATAAAAAGAACATAAATAAATAGAAGCTACAAAATATACATGGTCATTTATTCTTTAAGGAAAATAATTATTATTACACATCTTTGAGTGGCAAAAGTGAGCCAAAATCTTGCTTCCAGTGTCTGGTTTGACCCTCTTGTGCAGCAATAACAGTAATTAAGCTTAATCCTGGTTAAGAAACCTAGTAATTGTCATTGTCCATCCACCTCTCTTAATTTGAACAGCACTGCATGTTAACACAAATGGCAACAGCAAAACGCAAGCCATGATGGTTTAACAGTCTCTATGTATCATGTGTCTGCCTCAGGCCTGCAGGGTGCTTGTCTGAGAAATGACATGATTTATGTGGGACGATACCTGACTTCGACACAAAAGCAGCATGGACGCAGTGAAGGGTCTGGTGATCATATGGCTGAGCTTTTTATTAGTTGGTCAAGTCTCATTTGAGACCTCTTAGGGCTGTTTAAATACTGCAAGGGGATTTGGTAACAGACCTACTAACATTTCATCTATATAAACAGTTATTTTCATTTGATTTCTGCTCCAGTCTGTCATTTGATTTTCTAAATCATTCTCATCCTTCCTGTACATTTACGTTTAGCCTCACATATTTCCAGGAATCAATACAAATATATGTATTTTTCTGCTGATTGCATTGTCATAACATTACACAAGATTGATGTTTTATTTTCTCATTACATTTCATAAAAGGTAAGCTATTGATTGTTTATTTTTTGAAATACTCTGGAAATAAATAAAAAAGTGGCCATAGTGCTGTGCTACCTTGTGTGTGCCAGTCACAATTCTCATATATTCCATTATCCTGGTTCAGTAAATAACAATTCCCTGCTACTGAGTCAGACGGAAAGTCTTTCCCACGTCAGGGCGACTGGTGATGTGTCTGGGAAGAGTGTGTGGCGTGATGAAGTGGAAGTCGACAGGGTTGACATATCTATATAATCACATTCATTATGGGCATCTGCTAGGAGGCCCAGGCTGAGGCCTACTCCAGTCATAGCTGTTGCTATAGGGACCAGACTAGGGCCTATTGAGAGAATGGGCCCTGCAGACGAACACTTGGCCCCCCGGGACCTGCCCAGACTGACCCCTGTAGCCCCCCTTTCCCAGCTGAAGGAGGAAAGGGGTGTGCTGACTGGTTCAGAAGCTGTAATGGAAGATGAGTTTAAAATGGAGTTGGATGGAATGTATGGGTCACTGTAGGTTTTACATATGATAAAGTTTATTATGAATAATTATTAGTAATTAGGGATCAACAATAGTTTTATGAATTTTGACCTAATATGAATATAGTACATATTGTACAATATGCACCTTGAAGTCTGAAATGCAATCAAAATAATAGTATAATTATAGCAAAAAATATTAACATAAAGCTCTAGAATTAGTAACATACATGTTTACTTTAACTCATGCAGAGATGTAAAAGAAAATAAATATACCTAAATAGATTGTATAAATAACTACTGATTTAAATTAATTAATTGGCTAAACTTATTCACAAAATTAGAATATCATGAAAAAGTTCATAATTTTATTTTACAAGGTAAATTGTCAAATTAATTACGTGTAAAGCCACATTTCAAGCTTTTTTCTGTTTTTCCATTGATCAGTTTAGCTTATAGCACATGATAAATAAAAAATATAGAATCTAAAATTATTAAAATAAATGAGAATATTTCCTTTGGAGTTGGAGTAAATTACTGTTCAAACAGTATCAACATTAAAGCAAAAAAAAAAATGCTCAAAATATAACTTTATGGTAATGATATAAAAATTATGACACAAACTTTTTTAATTAAACTATGAACAGAAACTTTTTCACAATAGTCTGTTTTTTTGATGTGGCACTGTACTGAACACCAAGAAAATTAAGTACAGATTTGTGCATAAGAGAGTACAAAGGTTGTCACTGAGGCTTTACCTTTTTGAGGTACAATAGAGTACCTTTCCATTTTTTTTTGTACCCGTTAAGGTTCTATGCTGTACCCAATGAGGCTCAAATGTACCTTTGATAGTACATTTATGAAAATTGTACCTTTGAGTACAAGACTTAAATCACACCTGTTTTTAGTGTATACTATATATAAAACAGAAAAATATATATGTGAAAACAAGACTGCAGATTTGTTGGAGGAAGAACACCTTGTAAGATGTTATCACTGCTGCTTCATTGAGAAGTTACATTTGAATTTTTTTTGTAATTGAGTAATGGAGTTCAATAGAGTAATTGAGACAGTCTATGTAGGCTATGTAGGCTTTTTTCTTTCGAACAAGCTAACTTTAAATGCAGTGCAGCTGTTTTATATGGACTCATGTCTAATGGGGACTTTAGAAGACTTACTGCTGTGATGCATTGCATCTTCAGCTAGAAATAGTTTTACTTTCACTCTTGCTGTTCATGCTGTGTGGCCACTTCAGAAATAACACAAATGTAGTTCAGATAAAAGTGCAAAACCCTCACAGGAGAAGATGAGAACATCGCGTGTTTGTGCATAATTCTAAAAAAAATAAATAAAAGAAGTTGAAACTGTGTCCTCAGACTTGTCAAAGCTTTGTGAGGTTGTCAGGCCTGATTTGTAACAGAGCTGATGGTAACAGGATTTATGTTAGAAGGTTAAAGCAGCCATTCTTCTACTTGTATTGAAAGCCGGTAGACCATGTGTTATCCACATGCTCATGAATGTAGCCTAATATATGTTTTTTTTTTTTATTCATGGAAATGTAATAAAGTACTACTTCATCCATTTTAAATTCCAGTGTAGTTTCAGAATCCAATCCATAATGAGGAATGGACAAAAAATGCTTATTTTACATTCTTGACGTACCATTAATAATATTTAATTAATCTTAATTAATTAATCTACCTTATATTAAATGATGTACCATGAATGATTAAAGAGGACAGCCTCTGTATTTACTGCAACATTATGACTGAAAATTAATCAAATGTTTTCCAGCAGAAGTTGCAGATAAAGGTGCATCTCAGAAAATTAGAATATCATTGAAACGTTTTATTTATTTCAGTAATTCAATTCAAAAAGTGAAACTATTTTATAAATTCATGAGACACAGAGTGTCTATTTCAAGTATTTAATGTTGATGATTATGGCCTGAAAACCCAATGAAAACCCAAAAAATAAGAATATTACAAAAGACCTATTTAAAAAAATATTTTCTTACATAAATGTTGGTCTACTGCATCAATGCAGTGTGGCATGGAGGCGATCAACCTGTGGCACTGTTGAGGTGGGATGAGAGCCCAGTTTGCTTTGATAGCAGCCTTCAGCTTGTCTGCATTGTTGGGTCTGGTGTCGCTCAGCTTCTTCATGACGATAGCTCATAGATGCTCTGTGTGAGGTTTAGGTCAGGTGAGTACTTCCCAGCACAGTGATACTGTGGTTATTAAACCAGGTGTTGGTGATTTTGGCAGTGTCTGCAGGTACCAAGTCCTGCTGGATAAATTAAATCCACATCTCCATAAAGCTTGTAAGCAGATGGAAGCATGCAGTGCTATAAAATGTCCTGGTAGACGCCTACGCTGACTTTGGACTTGATATTACACAGTGAACCAACACCAGCAGATGACACGACTCCCCAAATCATCACTGAAAGTCAATGTTGCATTTCATTTGAAAATCAAGGTCCCAAAGTCTGGAGGAAGTGGAGCAACACGCAACCCAAGCTACTTGAGGTCTAGTGTGAAGTTTCCACATTCAGTGTTGGATTTAACTTTTTAATAATATTCTATATTTTTAGATGCATCTGTATAAAGCTCTGAGGGGAAAAAATGAAAAGGCCACTGCAATCTCCAGACCCAAAACCAACAGAAAACATCTGTATTTTAAGAGTTTCTGTGACCTCTTTGATCAAGAAGAAGATGGATAGTTACAAGCTATCAACGCTGAGGTGCTTGAAATGTTCTTGAGGAGTGGTGTGAGCAGCAATGTGAGGAGAGCATGAAGAATTTAGCTCTTCCAGCAAATTATTTAACATTATTTTTGGCCAGTTGTCATTTTCTGCAGATAAATGCTCTTAATAAATAATTTTAAACAATTTGAGACAAATGTTGTGAGTTTTTAGAATAAAACAAAAATGTTAATTTTATTCAAAACATCCCAGTCAATAGTAAAAGGACATCAATATAATGATTTGAACAACATAATTGTTTTGTAGCTTTTATCTCAAAATTGGGGATTTTATTTTATTATTTGTTATGCAGTTTTAATTGATAAACATTTGTCCTACAGTAAAGGACTTTGGAATGGTGACTGCAATTCAAGTAAGTGGCCATCAAACATAGAAACAAACAAAACTTTAATCTTTACAAAATGGAAGTAATCCACACAAAGGTTCACAGAAGCAACAAACCATGGTCTCGCTGTATAGTGTGCCATGTGCTGCTGACCTCTTGTGGTCAATACAGTGAACAGCGTAACTATTGAAGAAAATCCTTAAACTTTATGGACAAAAGAACACAGCTAAATGTGATGCAACATATCAATCAGCATGGCTGTATGCTACAATCGTAACAATATCTTGATGCTAAAATAATGCAAATAATAACTTTTACAATGTTGGTCCACAAAACAGTGTGAATATATCAAACATCTGCATAAAATAAACAAAAGAAAGCATGGACTTGATCAGTGCATGGTTTGCAGAGCAGCTAGATATTGGATTCAAGTTCATTGAAAAAAATCTACATAGTATGAATGCTGCTCCAAAAATCATCCTTTAGCAGAAAGTAGGTGATAAAACTCTGATTTCATCTGAAACATTACTACTTTGCATAATTTTACATTTTTTTTGAGCTTTCAATAAATGTATGAACTATGTCACCAATCCAAGCAAAATTCAAATAAACTATATAAAATGTTGACTTGCACATCAGACATTATTTGTTCCTTTTTATATCCAATAAATAATATTCAAGGTGCCTCATAGTGCAACTCCCACTTAAAAGCAATATGAACTGGTTATAAAAAGTTTAGGAACATCCCTGAGAGAGCACTGTAAGGCAAATCATTATTAGTCTCAACATTATTTAAAACTTTTAGAAACAGCAACATAAGAGCTGTGTAAGGAGCATTATATATGTTGGAATTTTAGTAAGTACTAATTTCTGTTTACGTTCAGTAAGAGGCTGATGCTCTCGTGATTTGATTTTCAGTCTGAACGGCAGAACTGAAGACATTCAAGCTTATTGTTTTGATAGAAGGAAAATGTCTGAAGCTACAGACAGAAAAGCCTTTCCAAACAGAACAGAAACACTGTTAGGTTGTCACTTCAATTTCAAACAAACTTATTTTTAAAAATCACAGTTGCTTGTATAATATACAATGCTGCATTGTCATGGTTCTTCAGACCTCTTGAACGTTTGCCCAAATCCATATTTACACTTTAACCTTAACCCCTTATGTAATCAGTCAGCAAAGATGCATTTGGTTTGCTTTGCTTCTGTGCACAGAGGAAAAAAAAAAAAAAAGCTTCTTCTCCCAGACAAGATCAGATGTTAACACAAATAAGACTAAATCTCATAAAATCGCTGCTCAGAAATTTCTCCTGAGAAAAAAATCTCTAACCTCAAAGGTCTCCTCCTGAATTTTAGTAAACATCTCTAAAATGCTCAGATCTGCACAGATAATTTACTATATACAGGAATCTCAGAATGAAGTCAATCATTTCTTACACACAGTAAATCTGCCAGTGTTAAATTAACACTATTAGAGTTAAATTAACACTGAGGGTGTTAATATATCTCTTCTTCATTCTGAGAGTTTGAAACTTATTATGAGGTCATTCTAGCATATATCTCAACGTCTTGTTTTAAGTAATGTATTAAGTAAAATGATCTGACTGGCAGATAATTTAGTTTGTTTAAAGAATTTACCTAAAAAAGCAACATAATCTGCCAATATAGTGTGATTTTACTTAATAAAGTGACTTAAAATCAGTAGATTTTAAGTTAAATAGTCATTTAATAAGCGTACAGCATTTTTTAAAATGGGAAAGTTTAGATATTTAGATTAAATTTAAGATGATTTCGCTTGCTTTGATCTCACGTTTTGTTGTCTAAACTGAATTTAATTGAAAATAGTCTAATGATAACTTATCAAATGTTGAAAGAGATATATTTCATTGTTTGAAAAAATAAGCTCAAATTGAATTTGATGCCAACAACATGTGTAAAAGCATCTTTTTTACATGTGTCTTCTTTTAACTTTATGTAAGTATTTTTGGGAACTGAGGAGACCACTTCCTTTAGTTTTAATAGTGAATTGTTTTCCGCTCTTGGATGACATTCAGCTGCTCAACAGTTTGGACTCTTTTGTTGTATTTTTGTTTTATAATGTGTCAAGGGGTTGACAAGTCTAGACTGCAGGTAAGCCAGTTTAGCACCTG
Organism: Crenuchus spilurus; assembly: GCA_036984385.1. Classification (NCBI taxonomy): domain Eukaryota; kingdom Metazoa; phylum Chordata; class Actinopteri; order Characiformes; family Crenuchidae; genus Crenuchus; species Crenuchus spilurus. Next base: position 9,027 of record BRDA01060208.1, read on the forward strand.
GACTCTTTAGCTACAGATCCATGCTGTGGTGATCTGTGTCCTGAACAGCATGATGAGCTTCTCCCCATCTGAAAGACTCTGGGGTGCTTTTTTATACCCAATCATGTTACTGACCTGTAACCAATTAACCTAATTAGTGAGACATTCCAGCAGGTGGTATAACTTTGTCAGTCCTTTGTTGTCTCTGTCTTATCTTTTTTCAAATGTTTTGTGTCATTAAATTAAAAATAGGCATTTCAACATTTGAGATGCTGTCTTTGTGCAATTTCCAATTAAATACAGGGTTAAATGTTTGCAAATCATTTGAATTTAATTTACATTAAATTTTTGGGAAATGGGGTTGTTTTTTTTTTTGTTTGTCTGGGAAGTTTTGTACTGGATCTATGGGGTTAATGTAGCTAAAGAGTAAACTTACACCAAGTCAACAGCATTGTGCAAACTGCATCCCATTCATCGAGTTCATCAATAATCTCAAATATACAGTTTATGTCATTTTTACTGTTAAAAAAGATGACTGCTACTGTTTTAGCTATTCAACATAATCTTGTCCATTTTCAGAGATGATCATACATTGTGAAAACCACATACGCAAGTCTATTTGAGATCATTTACTAACGCAAAGTGTTTGGAGACAGGTATGCAGTTTGTATGCTGTGAACAGGTCAATATAAGCTTCCATCAGCTGCATTATTTTTGTAGCTCCAATACAAAACTGAAGAAGTAAACCAAACAAGTCCCGGCTGACCAAACAGTTGTTCTTCCATCTGTATTTTTCTTTAAAATCTACTGTAATTGAATGGTGCCTAATTCTTGGTCCACTTTAGAATAGTGTATGCAGAGCTGTATGATTAAGGATGGAGTCAGGGTGGTCAGTTATCTCTGCCAGCTGTCACTCATATCCAGCTGCTCCTCCTCCACAGAGCTGTGGGTTGTGCTGGATTGGGCCATGTAGCTGCGTTTCTGAAAGTCCTGCCTGTCCGATGGCGTGTACGGTTCTGGTCGGGCATCTCGGTCCCGCACTGGTGAGTGCTGTGGTAAGGGATGAACAGGGGGCGTGGTCGGAGAGTGGATATGTTCAGGAGAGTGGCGCTCTGATTTGATGCTCAAATTTAGGGAAGAGCGAGGAGGGGAGGAGGGAGAGGAGCTTTGAGATGGATAAGAGCAGCCTACACCTGATGACATCCTGTACATAGAGACAAAATAAATAAGCTATTTATTTATTGTTATTATAACACTGCTATTCTTTTCTAAGCAGCCAATTCATTATAACCACCTTCGTGTATTGTCCACTTCAGCTACATTGATCACATAGATGTGCATTGCAGTTTTTTGCTTAGTCAGGACCACCACAGGACCCAGAGAGCAGGTATTATTTGGGTGGTGGATCACTCTCAGCACTACAGTGACACTGGTGTGGTGGTGCATTTCCCAATAATATCTGCTCTGTGGTCCTGTGGGGGTCCTGATCATTGAAGAAATAGATGGACTACAGTCGGTTATTGTAGAACTAAAGTGCACCTATATGGTCAGTGGAGCTGATCAAATTGTCAATAAATGTAGAAACAATTGTTATAATGTTAGAACTATTGTAAAGAAGGAAAAAACATGCTTAACAAGTAATGGAAGTTAGTGTAAACATATGTCATTTTGGACCAGTCTTATTGGTCCATTCATTATAAAAATAACACATAATAAATTATAAGGGTGTAAAAATGTGAAACAAAAATATTTCTTAATGTTATAATAATGCATTATAACTAATAATAACAATATTGGCTATAGTATATACTAAATTTATGGCCAAAATAAAACTGTCTGGTCATTTTCCATAAGTAAAAATCCCCCCAAAATGCTCATTTTAATTAATTAAATCATGGTCAGAGATTTCCAGACCTAACAGACTGAAGTGAAAGAAAACCTAATCAGTTCATTTTCATTCTAAGACGAGCTAATTCTAAAATAGGAAATAAACTTTTGTACATTCCTGTCATATAAAATGTAAATAATTACATTTAAAAACAAATAACTATTATCTTGAAACTATATAATAAAGTAAACATTTATCATTAAAGTTTATCATAGAATAATCTTAATATATCTGCTACTACACTCCTACTTCCATCCTGCACTGTACTGTGTGCTGCTGTTTAGTCTGATGTGTCCAGTAAGGGCAGCAGTGAAAGAGGTGCTCTCACCCTGATTGCTGTGGTTCTTGGTGTGTGTGAGGCTGCCAGGTGTTTACTGAGCTGCGTTGAAATCCCATCGTGTACCCCGGGTGGCAGTACTCTGGAGAGAGGAAAATACCTATTAACATCCTTGAAACTCAGACTTATTTGTTGACCATGAATCTTAGAAATGTTACTGAACAACAGCTATTGTTTATTCATTAACTACACTGAAAGTTATCTGTAAAGTTATTAGAATAAGGAACCAAGGCGTGGACCCACAGCTGGCTTTAAGGGGTTAAGATGCTCAACAGAATGCAGAAATGGTGAAAACATGTACCTGAAGTCCCATAATTCCCTAGGTTGTGTCCCAGTAGGCCAGCCTTCCCCATGGCCACCATGTGACCTCCAGGATGCATACTCTGATACAGTGCTCGCTGACACACAAAATGTAAATACAGATTAACAGGTCCAGTTTAGATGTTAGGAAAGAAAACAGTGATAAGAGCAATACATCAAGTTACAACACTAAGCTAATAAAACATAAAAGTTAAATATTATAGTCTAAAAGAATGTGTACATTATAAGCAGCAACTTATTAAGCAATCTTCACGTGATTTCTTCATACTTTTCCCTTACAAAAATTTACTGTGGTTCTACCATGGTTGTTTGATGGTATTGCCATGGAAAACAATCACGGTTTTTTAGACACATATCCATACTACAGTCATTTGACTTGTTTTATCATATTAAATACTATTATTAGTTTTAGTTTGGTAAAACTACTTGCATTACTATATTTTGACCATCATGATAGTGACCAACAACATGATGGTAGCTACTTTTTATATTTCAGTCGTTTAGCTACTTTTTACCTAAGCTTAGCTAAGTCATTACTTTAGCTACTCCTTTCACATTTATTCACATTATTTATTGGCTATGTTAGCTACTGTTTTTTTTCAATTTGTTGGCTACAGTATGTTAGTGACTTTAGCTAGCAATTTCCTTTCTATGTTAGCTATTTTAGCTACAGTTATTTCCATTTCCTTGCTATGTTAGGTACTTTAGCTACTGTTGTACGTTGCTCTGGATAAGAGCATTTGCTAAATGCTGTAAATATAAATGTACTGTTATTTAATTGTCCTTGTTATGTTAGCTACTTTAACTTGTTATTTCAATTTCCTTGCTATGTTAGGTACTAAGCTACTGTTATTTCATTTTTTTTGCTACAATAAGTTAGTGACTTTAGCTAAATTTAGAACCTTGTTTGCTATTAAAGTTATTATTTCTTTTTCTTGACCATGCTAGCTTGATTTGACTGTTATTATAATTTCCTGTCTATAGCAGTTACTTTAGCTACTGTTATAAAAAATTAATTTTATTATAAAATTTGTTAACTGTTAGTTATTTTTGCTATAATTTCAACATGTTAATTATATTAACTAAAGTAGCTATTGTTATTTAAATTTTCTGGCTCTGCAATATCTGTAATGAATGACTAATTGGAAGAATCACAAATATATTACATAGAATAGATCAGATTCAATATTTCTGATATGTGAATCACAACTTTTAGAATATATTTCATTTTCATGCAAGTTGCTTTAAAAACAAAAATGTTTATATATATATATATATATATTGTGACATTTCTGCTGTCTAAAGTATTTTTCTACTTTACGAGTACTGTAGAATAACTCACTGCATTGGTCAGATTACTGCGGGCTCCACCCAGTCCAGGGTGCATCTCCACGCGCCGCCCATCACTGGCCAGGCTCAGAGGGGGTGAAGTCTTCATCTCCAAAGCTCTGCTCAGGTTGCCATGGGAGAACATTGAGTAGCCAATGCCTACACCCACGCACGTAGACATATGGGAAGTGAAAACAAGATGTGGGTGAAATTCTTTTTCACTCTTATCCCCCTCCATCACAATCTCGCACACTCGGTCTCTGAAAGAAGAAGTGTGTTCACCATCTACAAATGACATCTGTCAAGTGGTACCAACAAGTTCAAGTCAATTGCACCCTAGATATTGTCACCCACACTAACTTGTTAAAATATTTCTTTCATTGAAAATGTTAATTCATTTCTGGAAAATGTTTGATACATTTTTGTAACATTCTGTCATTTTTGCACGCTCTTCTGCAGTTCTGAGGTCTGATCAGTTTTAAAGGTGCTGTTCACCACAGTCCAAACATAGGATCTTAGCTAGTGCTGAGAAATGAAGACCTGAGCACATGGTTTGGTTGGCTGGATTCCTGTACATTACTACTAATAGCAGCGAGGAGGTTGATGTGGAGGTTGCTTCAAGATGTCCAGCAGGTGCACTCTTCTGCACAGAAACCACAGCCAACCTTCAGCCTTTAGCTACTGTTTCACATGTCTTTTGTGTGTGCGTGTGTGTGTGTGTGTGTGTGTGTGTGAAAGAGAGAGTGTGAGAGTGCGTGGGTGGGTGGGCATGTGGAGGGTTGCTGTTTCATATAGTAGAATTTCCTGTATTCAAACTACTACAATACTGTATCTTACACTTGTAATACACTACTGCCTATACATACTTCATCTGCTGGTCCACTGCGATGGACCTCAAATTTACAGAACTCTGTCTTTTATAAAAGAAGGATCAGGTTTATAAAGTGCATTGAATGTTCAGATTCTTAGTTGCAGTTGCTGCAACAACACTTATTAGCATCATTTAATATAAATATAATATCAGGACACGTGCCGCAGATAGTCAGCAATGCTGAATATTTACTTTTTGCACATTTTATCTGCTAATAATCATGTCTAGATAAAAAGACAATCAACACATAAATTGCAAAATGTTCAGATGCAGAATTTGAGCAAAAGTACATTTTGCAACACTTTCTTTGGTCAGTTGACATATATACAGTAAAAATGAAATATTTTTGGAAGATTTGAATTGCACTGTAAATGTGTACTGTGTCCTGTGGTGTGACATTAAAAAATCAAATACACAAATAACATGAGAGATATTTAGACACTTATTTTCATGTAGTTATGAATTTAATATGACATTATGAATAACACTATTCCTAAGATCTAAATCAAACTTTAGCACTTCTGAGTCAACAAACAAATCATAGGCACTTGTTGTGGGCTTCACAGGAGGTTTCATGACATGACCCTGAATATTCTAGAAACATTTGAAAATTGCAACAGAAATGGTCCAACATTACTTAAAATAAAATATGTTAACACATTAAATTTAGATACTTCAGTGACACAAATATCTCAAAGCTGTTAAACGGTCATCACATGCGTACCTGCATGTGGGCCCATGAGTGTGTTGTGTGTGTTGGGGCCGGCGGGGCCAGAGGAGCCTGTAGAGCTGGGGCGAGAGCTGAGGGGTTTGAAAGCTGGAGGGCGGCTTGGCAAGCTGGGGTTAGAGGGGCTCGGGTAACCATTCTCACACCCAACACCCATCAGCAGCTGAGTCTCTGAGGGAAGCAGAGAAGGAGCCTGTGGAGGAATATAAATGCTACTTCATTTCTCTACAGATAGAATACACAGAGACATTTCATGTCATTTAAAAACAATGTAAGTGAATAATTAGTATGTATAGACTTACTGTAATAAAACTCTACACTGACAAATTCTAATATTTTCTGTACATTGTAGTGCACAGCTTGTATTTATTTCCAGAATTTAACACACTGGAGACAAAAAAAATATTATATGTATATGTTAGAACTTTTAAACAGAACACACTTCAAATGTCTGAAAACGCTATATTCAATAAAAAATTTATTAAGTGTAATAAAATGTGCAGGGGATTTTTCTCTATACAGGATGCATTAACTTATTTTCACTTACAAAATCAACTAACCAAGGGTGCACTAATTTTGGCATAACACTACACTTTACACTGAAAATGATAAACTTATTAATACCTTATTGTTAAAGGCAAATAAAGCAATCTGCTTAAAAAATGTCAGTCAAAAATTTTACCATCAACAAATTTAAAAAGAAATCAAACTCTGTAAATATATATAATTAATGCAGATAAAACTGTGATGATGACAAATAGGTACATAATTTTTATGCTTTAGATGCAAACAAAATACATTCTGAAGAAGATAACAATATTCTAATGTTTGAGACACACTAATATTCTGCATCAAATTCTATTCTATCCCATTCTGATGAGTTGCATTCTATTCTATTCATATGTACAATATTGGATTATATTGAAATGTTTATTCTATTTTACTATTTTTATGGTATTGCTACTTCCCACCCACTTAATATTCTTCTCTTCTTCTACCCTCATATTCACCAATGTGTGTGTGTGTGAGAGAGAGTCAGAGACAGAGAGAGAGACAGTGAGCTGACCTGCCACCGTGAGAGAGACAGTGAGTGACCACATCAGACATGTTCATTTAGACTGATATGTCTCATATATATTATATTATATTATATTATTATTATATTATATTATATTATTATATTATACATGTATAGTGTTGTGTGTATATATGTGTACAAATACTTAGACTTCATATGTATATATGTATATT
>BRDA01060215.1:0-10823 GCA_036984385.1 Crenuchus spilurus
AGCTCTAACATTCTTCTTCAGCAGGTACGCTGATGATGCCTGCAGATGTGCCTGTAAATGTAGTCTTTTTTGTTTTACTGGCCTTGTAAAGACAGATCAATTGTTTACAAATAATCACCCGATGCCGATTATCTATAAATGTTAATAATCGACCTGATTAATCAGCTAACCATGCTTTTTTTGAGAGTTTTGATGAATAAAGATATTCATGTAGTCCCATAATAATGATTTTGGTCAAAATATTACAGTCTCTGTGGTGTGTTTTGCTTATTGCTATGTAGGGACAGAATCATAGTACACTATATGAGCACGTGTCCCAATAGTTTTGTCCATTCAAAACGAGGGTAAAATGAGTTTGTCCTGCTTTTGTTGGAAAAACTCTACTGTCCATGGAAGGCTTTCTCCTAGGTTTTTGAAGCACTGCTGTGAGGATTTGATTGCATTCAGCCACAAGAGCCCTGTTGAGGTCAGGATGTTAAGACTCCAACTCATTTCCAATTCATCCTAGCTTAGTGCTGGTGGCTTTATACCCCTCTAGCCTATACCTGGCATAGGGTGAATGCCTTCATTAGAAGGAATGTCCACAAACATTTGGACACATAGTGTATTTGCCCATATATAGTCAGTGTGTGCTGAGTGGAAGAGGGCTGTGTACTGTATATCTTCGCATTCTGTTGTGTGGTGTTTATGGCACACAGGATAGTCCACAGCCAAGGCCACAAAGAAAGAGGAAACCATGGAGTCATGGAGGTGAATCCCACTCTGCCAGTATCTTCACCTTCACCTAAGACTGTCTGTGCATGTTTACAAGCTGACAGGTTGGTCTCTAGACAGATTCTGGCTCTGAGCTCCATGATTCGGCATCCTGGCGTTTGCTTTCAGCGCTAGGCCTGCTTAAATCCTTATGGACCGGGGAAAGAGAGGAGAGCTTGAGGGGGGGGTATCTTATGGAGCAGAGCAGAGCCAAACACAGCTATACTTCAGATCCCTCACTGCCCTGGGCCATCAACACCCAAAACTCATCGGCTTACAAAGGTCAGTCATGGGTCAAGACCTTTGCTTTCGACCCTTATACTTCTCGTTCATCATGCCGCCATCCTCTGAGTCTGAGTGACAAATTCCTGAGAGATTGTCCACACTTGGAACCACTGATGTGTGTTTTCTTTAATGTTGTTCAAATAGTCCATAAATAAACAAAGAGGACTCAGTCTTGTTCAAAAGGATCTTGCATGCCCTGCATGATATTAAACCATTATGGCATAGTGTGTTACTAATGGTTCTCTTTGAGACTGTGGTCCCAGCTCTCTTCAGGTCATTGACCAGGTCCTCCCGTATAGTTCTGAGCTGACTCCTGACCTTTCTCAGAATCATCCTTACCCCACAAAGTCAGATCTTGCATGGAGCCCCAGACAGTCATCTTATGTTTCTTCCATTTTCTAATTGTTCCAACAGTTGTTGCCTTCTCACCAAGCTGCTTTCCTGGTGTCCTGTAGCCCATCCCAGCCTTGTGCGGGTCTACAATTTTGTCCCTGTTGTCCTTAGAAAGCTCTTTGAAGTGTGATTGATTGAGGGTGGACAGGTGTCTTTTATAGACACAACAAGTTCAAACAGGTGCAATTAATACAGGTAATTAGTGCAGAATAGGAGGACTTCTTAAAGAAGAACTCGCAGGTCTGTGAGAGCTAAAATTCTCGCTTGTTGGTAGGTGACCAAATACTTATTTTCCACCATCATTTCAAATAAATTATTTTAAAATCCTACAATGTGATTTCCTGGATTTTTGTTTCTCATTTTGTCTCTCATAGTTGAAGTGTAGCTATGTTGAAAATTACAGACCTCTCTCATCTTTCTAAGTAGTAGAACTTGCACAATTAATGGCTGACTAAATACTGTTTGGCCCTACTGTAGCTATCATGCAGGTAGGATCCACCCATACTAATACATGGTATTATTAGGGCAGACACTTCATTTATAATTTACATTCTTTGTGGAAATCTATAACCAGACCAGAAGTTGCAGGAAACATCTCAATAAGCCACATATGTATTTTCAAGTGATCTATATTGTAGTTATGTCAGAACCCATAAAAAAGAAATGGGCCTTGAGTTGCATATCCTACTAAGCTGCTGCGTTTGGGGAGTCAGGCTTATGGACCGTATGTCTCTCTGACAGGCCTAATCCTTTGTTTTTGGTGTTCTGTGGTAAGGCCTCCATGTTCCCTTGCCTGTGTTTTAGGTTTTCCCCCCTGGCCTTCACTAGGCGCATCTTTCCTTCCCAAAAAAGTGCTCCATCTGTTTCAGTAATGGCTTCTGCAGGTGCCTCTGCCTCGTAAGCGTCATTTCCCAGGAAGGTACTTCTGTTCTGCCTTTGCCTCTCCTTGCCTCATGCGCTTTGTTTAGAGGTCCCAGCTGGGTTCTCGGAGCAAACCGTCCATGAGTTTCCACAGTAACAAGCGCTTCAGAGGACCCTGGTGAGCGGGAGTGATGTGTGTGAGTGTCCCCGGTCACAGTCTGTCTAGCACATCTGAAGTGGTCGATAGCTTGACCGCATCCCAATCACATGACCCTTTACATGTGTTCTGACTTTGTATGTAATAAACTCTGGTACCTGTATATGCTCACTAATGTGTGGTGTTGGGAATACAATGGCAGATGGCAGTCTAATGGCAGTTATTGAATATTCTAAGTATTTAAATACTTTAGGCTAAAGTTTAAAACATACACAGTCTTTATTAGTGAAAGATAAACTTGGAAAGCTTTCACTGTGCAGGACAACATGCATATACGTAGCTGTGTCCATCAGACTCACTGTAAGGGAGACTTATTGATGGATCACTGCTGAATCCTTGGTAGATCCCTACTGAGTCATTGATATGTCACAAGTGAATCATTGATGGATCACCACTGACTCATTGATTGATCACTGCTGAATCGGCTGAATTATTGATACATTACTGCTCAGTTGCTGATGGATCACTGATGACTAATTCATATGTCACAGTTGAATCACTGGTGAATGACTTATAGATCACTGCTGACTTGTTGGTAGATCACCTCATTGACAGGTCACCGCTGACTCATAGATGGGTCACCACTGACTCATTGACTGATCACCGCTGATTCATTGACTGGTCACCGCTGGCTCATTGACTGGTCACCGCTGGCTCATTGACGGGTCACCACTGAGTCATAGATGGGTCACCACTGAGTCATAGATGGGTCACCGCTCACTCATTGACGGGTCACCGCTCACTCATTGACGGGTCACCACTGACTCATTGATGGGTCACCGCTCACTCATTAACAGGTCACCGCTCACTCATTGACGGGTCACCACTCACTGATTGTCAGGTCACCGCTCACTCATTGACGGGTCACCGCTGACTCATTGTTGGGTCACCGCTGGCTCATTGACGGGTCACCGTTGACTCATTGACTGATTACCGCTGACTCATTGACGGGTCACCGCTGACTCATTGACGGGTCACCGCTGACTCATTGACTGGTCACCACTGGCTCATTGATGGGTCACCACTGACTCATTGACGGGTCACCACTGAGTCATAAATGGGTCACCACTGAGTCATAGATGGGTCACCGCTCACTCATTGACGGGTCACCGCTCACTCATTGACGGGTCACCGCTCACTCATTGACGGGTCACCACTGACTCATTGATGGGTCACCGCTCACTCATTAACAGGTCACCGCTCACTCATTGACGGGTCACCACTCACTGATTGTCAGGTCACCGCTCACTCATTGACGGGTCACCGCTGACTCATTGTTGGGTCACCGCTGACTCATTGACGGGTCACCGTTGACTCATTGACTGATTACCGCTGACTCATTGACTGATTACCGCTGACTCATTGACGGGTCACCGCTGACTCATTGACTGGTCACCACTGGCTCATTGATGGGTCACCGCTGACTCATTGACGGGTCACCACTGACTCATAGGCTGGTCACCGCTGAATTATTGACTTAATGCCTACTAAATCATAATTAGGTCACATCTGACAGATCTCTGCTGACTCACTAATGAGGTACATTTTATTCAGCTTTTTAATGCCTGTGATTAATTGATCAATCATGACAGTCTTACATGAAGTGCTGTCAGTACCTTACATATGACGTCTGTTCATTTACATGCTGTCCAAAGCTGAATGGGCCATGTGAAGCTATTGTTATGTAGAGAAGAAGTCCAGTGAACAGCTGCAAAGCATTTGTGCCACTGCGGTGATGATGTGTGAGAGCTGTGCACTGAAATGTGTTTTGTTAAAGCCTCTTGAAAAGATGCAGAATAAAGTCCAAGTCCATTATGGCCAATTTAGTACACAGCACGCAAGAACCAGCAAGAATTGCCTCTGAACACTCACCCTCTCTCTCTCCATCTCTCTCGTACTCTCTGTGTCTCTGCTGTCAGGCTGTGTGTGTTGTTTCTCAGGGGAGGCTGGGGTGGTGGAGATAGTGGTGTGTGTGTGTGTGTGTGTGGTGAGGAGAGGCAGGGATGCGCTGGCTGCTCTTTTGGTGTTCTGCTATCACCACTAATTAAGGTCGGCCTGTCAGCCTCGGGAAGAGAGCTGATAAGTGTGCAGGTCTCTGGGGAGCAGAGGGTGTGTGTATGTACATGTACGTATGTGCGTGTGTTAAGTGAGAAGTGTTTCCATGTCTGTGTGTATGTCGACCTTAATACCTGAGTGTGTTTTTGTGCTGTTGTATGGCTGCTTGTGTCAGCTGTGTGCTCAGTTATTACACTTTGATTAAGCTGCGTCTGTTTCAGCACAACTGCACACATCCTAAAGAGGACAGATGTAGAGCTCTTATGATTCTTTATTCAGAGCCTGTAAACAGCAACAGCCATTATTTACTCTATGCATAAACTGCTGGACATGAGTTTATTGTGCCATTATATTAACCGTATTCTTTGATGAGCCTGTTTTAAACTGTTTGCTTTATTTCTACTAATGTTATTGCTCTGTTCATCAAGACGTTTTAATGCACCTCTATTGTGTTGCTTTTTTATTGGCCTTAATATAAAAAATAAGAATGGTGGTACGTATAGCATAGAAATACTTATAATAATAAAATAAATTTAAAAATAAAAAAATAAATATAATAAAAAAAATAATAAAAAATATAATAATAATAATAATAATAATAATAATAATAATAATAATAATAAAATCACATTACAAGCCTCATTATTCTGATTTTTGATACCAGCAACAAAAACAGTCACATTTGTACAGGGTTGCCATAAAATTTTAGAGGTGGTGGGATGCTATCAATCTGAAGAACCCTTTCACCCTTTCAGAAACATTTGGGTTCTTTTGAGTGTTTATGGCTCTATATACACTCTTAAAATATGGTTCTTCAAGGGTTCTTAGTAGAATCTTAGTTCTATATAGAACCATGAATACTCAAAGAACCCTTTGTGTAGGTAAAGTGTTCTTTCCATGGTGAAAGGGTTCTTCAGATTGATGAGGAATGTGCTGTAGATGGTTCCATATAGATACCATATTTAGCAGTAAAAATGATTTTAAAAAACTACAGCAGAACCCTTGTTGGTGCTATATAGAACCATTTTCAGAAGGTTTCTATGTATATGGAACCATCTACAGCACATTGCTCATCAATCTGAAGTACCCTTTCACCATGGAAAGAACCATTTGGCTGCATATAGAACCATTTTCTTTACTAAAGAACCCTTGAAGAACCATCTCTGTAAGCATGTAGCTGTAACGGAGGACAGCTGTAGATGTTTGGTACGCTCTGTCTGTGCTCTCGCTCTTGCTAGGAGCTCAAAGGCAGCGGATGTTTCTCTTTTTTCTCGGAGCAGTAAAAGCAGCCGCTGAAAGTCCGCCGTGCCCCAGGGCAGAGCCGAACAGTGAGCGGACACCATATTTCTCCCTGCCTCTCCCACGTAAAATCCGCTCACACATGGGCCTTGGAAGTGGAGCCGTGGCTGGAAGCCAGTGAGCGATGGAGAGTTAGGGTTATTTTTATTTTTTTAATACGCTGGGTCTCCTCCAACACTCAGTTTATTTAACACAACTGGCCTGTATTTTATTTTTATGTGCTCGTTCAGGCAGGATCAGGTAGAACGTGGTGCTGATTGATGCCATTGATAAAGTTCTGAACTAATGGTGTCCTCCACCTCAAATCGGCTTTGAGTGAAGGTCCTGGGGGGACGTTTCAAAGAACGGTCAGTCCGCCTCGATGCTCGAGATGCTCTGTTGTTGTGGGAAATGTGATATGTTTAGTGGACTTTTGCCTTTTGCCTCTTCTTTAACCCCTCTGTGTTTTAGAGGCTTGACTGATAAATTGACAGTTAATGTGCTATTAGGATGTTTTAGAGCTCAATTACACATAAAAGGCTTTTATATCAAACATAAACTGGCTTTTATTATATAAAACATATTTCTGCCGGATCAAAGAATGGAAAAAAATCCACTTTTAACATGTAGATTTTAATGATGTAAAATAGATCAATTACACACTGAATGGCCTCCAAGAATGTAGATTTAAGACATTTAGGACAAAGAACCTCTTTATTAGCAGTTCCTGGAAGATCTTTTAAGGAGTTTCTCAGACCAGCAAAGCCTTTAAAAGTGACTACATGAAGCTTTTTTTGTCTAAAGGGTCAAAGAAGATCCACCACCATGTTTAACAGTAGAGAACATCACCTAAATGATCTTTTTTCAACTTGAAACTTCACTTTTCAGAGCTACTTTGCACATTGCTGCTTTCTTGCACATATGTATCATTAAAATAATTTTAGTAAAAGTAACTTCTATTTTAGTACAGAACAGAACAGCAAAAACAAGTGGTGTGCACTGATTAAATCCAATCTTTCTGCACTATTAAAGAGAGAAAACGCAGATATTCACAAAGTTAATAATGAATGACAAAGAGTTTCTTCATGTAAAATAGTTTTAGGCTTTAAAATTCAGTGTAGCTGCTTAATTTTAGGCGTTTAGTGAAGAAATCCTTAGACTAAGATATTGAGAATGTTAAAACTACACAAGAGTTAAGAAGCTTCTTTGAAAACTCTTTAAACTTTAAAATCATTTCTTGTTCTTGGGTGAAGGTTTAAAACAGAAATGGTTGCTAAAATTGCTTAATGTTTTAGTTCTACACTCTAAAAATGGAAACTTATTGAAAGGAAGATTCTTATAGGAACCATGTGTTTTAAAAATGTCATGTGTCAAAGTTTTTAACAGACCTTAAAAAAGGTTCTTGGGGGCACTTTTAAATAGGGATAGGGAACTCCTAACAGATCTTCCAGGAATGATTTATTTTTAGAGTGCAGTGTTCATTTGACCCAGCCTGGAGATGGAGCGTCACAACGGTTCCGTCTTTGTCTTGACTTCTATCTTCTATCTGGGATTTTCTTTTTGGCTTACTCCCTCAATGTGTCTTTTGCTTCATATGGCTTCATAGTCGCCGTTGAGCTGACCAAAAAGATAAAAGCATAATTAAAATCACTTTTTTTGAATACGTTGAAGGAGCTCTTTGTTGTTGGGTAAAAGGTTCTTAAAGGAACCCAGTTTAAAACACACATAGTTTCTAAAAAAATCTTCATTTCTTAGTCACATTGGACACTTATTGGAATAAAGATTCTTACAGGAACCAGAGTTTCTCCAAGATGCTTGTTAAGAACGGGTTTTGCTAAAATTGTTAAGATTTCAGAGAACTTTTAAAGGCACTTTTAAGAGAAGCCTTTGTTTTTAGAGTGCAGATGCCTAGAGCTCAGCATTCATGAGGATGCTGCTTCAGGATTGTTCTCCTATCTGTTCATATTTCTCATTTGGTCAGTTCTGGAATGTTCTCCTTGGCTTACTCCCTCGCTGTGACCTTTGCTTCATATTCCTCACAATACCTCGATCACAGTTGAGGTTGAGTTGACCAAAAAGATCCTGAACATGTGACCTCAGGTCTGCGTCAGTTTAAAATTCCTCCGCTGGTTCCACCACCGTTTTATGATTGGCTGTCGTCAAGCGACAGGAACTGCTGTGATAAGTCATGTTTAGTGCTCGCCGCCGCGCCATTCCTGGCATTCTGTGCGGCGTCTCTTCCTTTGGTGGCTCAACTGACGCTGTGTCTCCATCACGCAGTGGCTGTAAATCTGCCACGCTGTCCTCACAGCTCCTCATTATCCTCTCGTAGATAACAGACAGAGAGATCTGGAAGCTGAGAAGACCTGCTTGGAGGCTTTCTGAAAGGAGGGGAAGATGATGGAGAGATAGTGAAGGGAGAAATGGGCCTGCAGTGGAAGAGTATTTAGCACAGTGGGTTGTGTTGAGTGACTGAGAGCTTCTCTCATTAGGCTGTTGAAGGGGGTGAGGAGCTAGTTGACCCTGTAACCCTGCCTGTAGTGGTCTCTTCAGGACCTGCAGGCACAGGGACTATTCCCAGAAGGTCTGTGTCTGTTCTATCAATTTGGATTAGAGTATTCATTCATTTATTCATTCATTCATTCATTCATTCATTCATTCATGTGTTTATTCATTCATTTGTGTATTTGTCCATTCATGCATTCTTTCATTCATTCATGCATTCATTTTTTCTATCATTTGTTTGTGTGTCCATTAAATAATTTCTATATATTTTTTTAAATTCATGCATTCATTCATTCATTCATTCATTCATTCACGCATATTCATGCCTGCATGCTGTCATTCATGTGTTCATTCATTCATTCATTCATTCATTTCTGCATTCATTCATTCATTCATTCATGCATGTGTTCATTCATTCATTTCTGCATTAATTTGCGTATTTGTCCATTCATGTGTTTTTGTCATGTTTCATTTGTTCATTCATTCATTCATGCATTCATTTGTTCATTGATTTGTGCATTCGTTCTTGTGTCCATTCATTAATTTCTGTATTTTTTAAATTCATTCATTCATTCATTCATTCACGCATGTTCATGCCTGCATGATTTCATTCATGTGTTCATTCATTCTCTCATTAATGCGCTTTGATTCATGTGTTTATTCATTCATTTGTGTATTTGTCAATTCATGCATTCTTTCATTCATTCATGCATTCATTTTTTCTATCATTTGTTTGTGTCCATTAAATAATTTCTATATATATTTTTTTAATTCATGCTTTCATTCATTCATTCATTCATTCATTCACGCATATTCATGCCTGCATGCTTTCATTCATGTGTTCATTCATTCATTTCTGCATTAATTTGCGTATTTGTCCATTCATGTATTTTTGTCATGTTTCATTTGTTCATTAATTCATGCATTCATTCATGCGTTCGCTCATTCATTCATTCATGCATTCATTTGTTCATTGATTTCTGCATTCGTTCTTGTGTCCATTCATTAATTTCTGTATTTTTTAAATTCATGCATTCATTAATTCATTCACTCATTCATTCATTCATTCATTCATTCACGCATGTTCATGCCTGCATGATTTCATTCATGTGTTCATTCATTCTCTCATTAATGCGCTTTGATTCATGTGTTTATTCATTCATGTGTTCATTCATTCATTTCTGCATTCATTTGCATATTTTTCCATTCATTTTTTTCAAGTGTTTAATTTGTTCATTAATTAATGTGTTCATTCATGCGTTCGCTCATTCTTTCATGCATTCATTTGTTCATTAATTTTTGCATTCGTTCATGTGTCCATTCATTTCTGTATTTTGTAATTCATGCATTTATTTATGCGTTCCTTCATTCATTCTATCAGTCAGTCATTTCTGCATTCATTAATTTCTGCATTCATTAATTCAATCAGTCACTCATTTGTTTATTCTTTCACTCATTTGTTCATTCACTCATTTGTTTGTTCATTTGTGCAGATGTACTGTGTATTTGTCTGTGTGTGTTTGCACTATTACAGAGTAAACAATGGACTTTTGTATATTAGAAATCAGTAAAAAGTTGAGAATTAGCCCACTATATGAAAAGGCTCTTTTGGTTCTGAATCGGTCACAAAGGTTTCCTGATCAGTTTATATTAAAACATAAATGTGTATGGTGCTTGTTTTAGACAGGCACCCAACTCTACATAAAACATGAGAGCACCCAGACAACTCCGGATCCACTCTTTCTATGGCCAGTTCCACATTTACTGTTTCACTGAGACTTTGGCTGAGACAGTTTGTATGAAATCACTGCTGTTAGTCCACATTTTTCAAATATGGTTTAAGGAGACGAAGCTGTTGTTGCTTTAAAGGAATGTGGCTGTGAGATGTGATTCGGTCCATCTGTGGACTCTCTGTGGTCGCTCGGGTCAGGGCTATACCATCATAGAGAAGAACGGATTGGAGCTCAAAGGCCAAATGATGT
The DNA here is from genome assembly GCA_036984385.1 of Crenuchus spilurus. NCBI lineage: Eukaryota > Metazoa > Chordata > Actinopteri > Characiformes > Crenuchidae > Crenuchus > Crenuchus spilurus. Next base: position 10,330 of record BRDA01060215.1, read on the forward strand.
CTTATTAAGTAGAGAGCAACAACTTCCAAGTAGAAAAACAAAGGAAAATGTGAGAGAGGGATGAAGTCATGAGTCTTGCCCTCTCTTCTGCTCTAAATCTGCACCTATCTCACTTCCTGGAGTTGACAAATGTGGTGGAGTGCATGTTATTGTAGCCCTCAGTATGTGTGTGTGGGTGTGTGTGTGAGTGTAGTGTGGTGTGAAGCTACTCCATCACTCGCATCTCCACAGCGCTAACACATTAGCACTGAGTTAGCGCTCGCGCACACTGCTGGGTGTCCCCATCACACAGTCACCGTAAGTCTGCCACAGTGTCCTCACAGCTCCTCATTATCCTCTCCCTTAGATAACATACCAAAGAGAGGGGCAGCTTGTTTAGGAGTCTTTCTGAAACATTTGTGAAAGGAGGGAGAGGGAGAGGGAGAAAGAGGAGAGTGAGAGAGAGAGAGAGAGAGAGAGAGGAAGGAGAGAGGAGAGAGAGAGGAGAGAAAAAG
>BRDA01060217.1:2958-20293 GCA_036984385.1 Crenuchus spilurus
ACGAGAGTGACTACCTTCGTTCAAAACCGAATTTTAGAGTGCTATGTACCGAGGTAATTTAGAAGGGAATTGTACCTAGTCAACAAGACAGAGGAAACGTCACAGTCTCAAAGAGGACCATTAGTAACACACTATGCCATCATGGTTTAATTTTATGCAGGGCATGCAAAGTCCTCCTGCTCATGTAGCACATGTCTAGGCTCGTTTGAAGTTTGACGATGACCAGAGGAGGCATGGGAGAAGGTCATGTGGTCAGATGAGACCAAAATAGAGCTTTTTGGTACCTACACCACTCGCCATATTTGGAGGAAGAAGAATGCCGAGTTGCATCCCAAGAACACCAGACCTACTGTGAAGCATGGAGGTGGGAACATCATGCTTTGCAGCTGTTTTTCTGCAAAGGAGACAGAACAACTGATCCATGTTAAGGGAAGATTTAATGGAGCCATGTATCGTGAGATTTTAAGCCAAAACTTGCTTCCATCAGTGAGAGCACTGAAGATGGAACATGGATGGGCCTTCCAGCATGACGATGATCCCAAACACACTGCTCGGGCAACAAAGGAGTGGCTCCGTAAAGGTCCTGGAGTGGCCTAGACAATTTGCGGAGGGTGTTGAAAGTTGAAAACATCACTGCTGTAGAGGAGATCTGCATGGAGGAATGGGCCAATATACCATCTACAGTGTGTACAAACCTGATGAAGACTGACAGCAAACGCGTGTTGCCAACAAAGGTTATGTTACAAAGTATTGAGTTGAACTTTTGTTATTGACAAAATACTTATTTTCAGCCATATTTAAGAAATATATTTTTTTTAATCCTACAATGTGATTTCCTGGATTTTTTTCTATTTTTTTTCTCTCATAGTTGAAGTGTACCTATGATGGAAATTACAGACCTCTCTCATCTTTCTATGTAGGACAACTTGCACAATCAGTGCCTGACTAAATACTTTTTTCCCCCCACTGTATGTAAAAACTAAACTTTACAATACAGTTATAAATGGTGAACCGTTACTTAAATGTCACCTTTTGAAACCAAACAATAACCAAAATGAATCAAATGTAATAACATCCACAGGCAATCCTAGACACAGTGACAAGCTCACCTGGGACTTTGAGAGGCACACTGAGGTCAATCTGCACCACTGGAATGTGCTCCACACCAGGAGCATCCTGATACACCTGCATGAATCAAGATGCACACAAACCGGTCTTAAAAATAACTAAAACCTGAAGACACTTTAGTATAACTCAAGTTACATTTCATCCCTCTGCTTGCTTCCTATAGCATACCTTCTGAGATGATGGCGAGGATTTGATGTAGAAGGGATTGTTGGCCTGTTCCTGCTTCCTTGCTTCCCTCCTCTGTTTAGAATGAAGGTACAAGAAGGAGTAACAGAAGTGTGAGCAAAGGATAGAGTGCCAACAGTAATCCTAGTGACAATTTATTAGAATGCTGACAGGTCAGAGGAACCTCCTCAGAAAACTTTGGAAATCAATCATAATGACATGCAGTTTATGACTGCAGTTCTATCGATGGGGAAAGGGCTGGAAGAACCAATTCACTTTTTATTCATGCAAGTGTAGTGTTCCAGCAAGTGATCTCAAAGCAAATGTACCCTCTCAGTCCTGGAGACCCCTTATCCTGCACTGTTGCATGTTATTAAGACAAGAAAGCTCATCAGCCAAGTGCCACAAGAACAACAGCCATTAAACAATACAGTACTGCTAGAGTATCACAGTGAATTACCCTGCTAGAGAGTTTGTACGTGTACATGCCATGGCAGACTTAAACACGCAAACCACGCAATTGCTTGGGGTCCCAGAGATCAGGGGGCCCCCCCACTGGCCAAAAGAGGTTAGCAAAAAAAAATGAAAAAACCAACTAAATGCATAACTGTTTTTGTTGTTCAACACTAAAGAGATACTGCACATCATGGGTGTAATTTGGGAGTGGGGGTCAGAGGCTTTTTCAAAAGGTTTTGGTCCTCTGCAGTTTTTCCCATCTAAAAACAATGCTATGCTTTGTTAAAAAGAGGCAGGTCGAGCACTAGGACCCAGCAAAAAACGGTCACTCAATAGGAAGTCTGTTTCCCTTTAGACCTCTCACAAGCTCATCGATTGGCTTGGCTGTTTCTTGCTAATGTGGGATTGGCCGTCCCAGCTGTCACTCCATCTAACCGTGTCTGGACTTGTAAATCGGTGTTTTGCAATGTAAGTTATCATTTTGGACGTTTGTTCTGCCAGTATCACGTCAGCTAGACATATTTTAATATCAGAGGTTTCATATTAAAATACATTAACATTAACATCAGAATCTGTGTCTGTGTGTGTACGTCTACCAGTCTGTGATGAGCCATCCATTTACATGCCTGCAAGTTTAACTATTGTTAAAATAATTCAGAATTTCTGCTTATTTTTACTCAAAAATGAGGTCATTTCATGCAAATTAGGTCTACTGACCAAATAGTCCAAAAATAAGTGTAAAATTGGTGGTAATGAATTGGAGTGAACTTGACCATCAAGGTGAAATACAATTGTTTTATATATATATATATATATATATATATATATATATATATATATATATATATATATATAAATAAATAAAAGATAAGAATTTTATGCTACATGCTTTTAACAGTTTATTAATACTGAATAACGTATTATTTTATTAATGATTAATATTAATTGTACTTTTTTATTAGTGATGATTAGTCGTTATTGTTAGTATATTATTAATAGTAACTAGTAATTCTTAAAATATTAATAATAATGTTTAAGTAATGTTTAATATTTATGTATAACAATTAATATTTATTAATAATGAATAATAATTTATGTTCAAGCCTGTACTGCATCATAACCAAAACTATAAAATTCTGTAACCATAACATTGCTTGGGGTCCCAGAACTTTCAAATCCGCCCGTGTACATGTTCATGCAAGCATACACACCCTTGCCAACTCTTTCTCATCCACCTCTGTGTGGCGAGTTCGAGAGTGTTTAGGCTCCTCTTTAGCAAATACAGCTTTGGGTTTCTCATCCTCAGACTCGCTCTCAGAAGGAGGCTCATTGATCCAGGCATCCAGGTCCAGACTGCAATACAAATACCCAAACAGCAAATAAGCACTCCCTTCACATACTGACGCTGGAATGTAGAACTCAATACTTCCCCAAGTAAAGGTATAACACATTTGCTTCTCTGCATCTATAAAAGCATATGACCACTGATTCAGTACTTGGAGAATCTTAAAATCCCATACAGCCGATTTGACAGTACATAAACATTCATATTCCATTTTAGATGTTGGGTGGACTTCTCCTTCCAACAAAGTGGCTAACAGAGGCTGTATTTGTAATGCTATTAATATTTCTGATGTCATTAGTAAGCACTGGCTTGCCCAGACATACATGAACTAATGACTAATGATGGTTAGTGTGTAAGGTCCTTATTGTGTGCATGTATTGTGTGCATGTTTGGGCACGGTGGCTTAGTGGTTAGCACGTTCGCCTCTCAGCGCTGAGGTCTTGGGTTCGAGTCCGCATCTGAGCGGAGTTTCCATGTTCTCCCCGTGTCTGCGTGGGTTTCCTCCGGGGACTCCGGTTTCCTCCCACAGTCCAAAAACATGGAGATCAGGTGAATTGGATACTCTAAAAATTACCCTGGTGTGTATGAATGTGTATATCTGTGTATGTATGTGTGTCTGTATGTATGCCCAGATATGGTCGGCACGCTGTCCTGGGTGATCCCCCTAGTGCTCGATGCAGTCCAGTTCCGGTTGAGAGTACGCTGTGCGCGATTGGCTGCCGCTTCTCACCGGTGTGTGTGGTTGAGTGTGTGTAAATGGAGTGTGTTGATTGTAAAGCGTCCTTGGGTTTGAGAAAGGCGCTATATAAGTGTAACGTTCATTCATTCATTCATTCATGTACCATTAAGTAAACAAATAAAGTGCATCCAATTTACAAACTCACCCTTCAGGCACAGGCACTTTCTTCTGGGCTTTAGGGGCCACAGGGTTGAGCTCTCCTGCAAAGAGTGCAGACACCTCCTCAGCCACCTCCACATCCTTCTGCTGCAGCTTCTGGATGTATTTCACCAGCTGCAGGATACAGGATGCCTGCAGGGAGTAGAAATCTGGCATCAAATGATGAAAAGCAGTGCCTGAGAGTGAAAGTGAACATGCATCTTGTACAACATTCACAATCACAAGACAAGGTTAAGTAAGACACTCCAGCTGCAGGACAAAAAGCACATTGTCGGTATGCATGCAAGTATTTCAGTTCTCACCCTCTCCTGTACTTCCAAATTAGCACTCTGGACAAAAAGTGGCAGTCTCTCTATGAGGAGCTGGCTGGTCTCCTGTGCGGCTTGGCTGTCTGTTGCCCCCTCATGCTTACTCAGTACTGTAGCAAACAGCTTTGCAGCATTCTGCACATACACAGCCTGGATGTGGCCTGGCAGAGTGGCCACTTTGGGTCGCAACATGGCCTCCAGGGTCTGCATAGGATCTTCCAAGTGCCTAAGAAAGAAAAAGTGCAGTAACAACTTTAAAACAAACCACTACCTGAGTCAACATCTTGGAGACTCTGTAGAAGTAATGGATTTAGTGCTGGGCAATGCTTAATCACCATCAGTGAAGTAGTACCAAAGAGATTCAATCTAAAAATCTTAATGGCACGCTGAGAAAAACAGTCAACAGCTAATTAAGGCAAATGTAGCGGTCCATGTAACCACCTTTAGGAGAATGTTTGTTCACTCTAATATAAAGTACAATCTCAAACACTTCAAACAATACTGGGATTTGTAATACTACAAAATTTAAATATAAGGTTGCTGTTTTAGATTGAACTCTATCCAACAGTCTTGACGTAGAATAGATTAACTTTAATAACATATCACTCTGTTGAAACTATCTCCCACCATGTGCACCCTTGTATACCCTTTAAAATAATGTTTATGTTTCTTTTTAACTGGAACTATATTCTCATTGTATAATTCAAAGAATTGAAAAGTGCTGCTGTGGGGACTTAACATCAAAAGCCCTTGGGCAAACAAAACACCCTGAAAAATCAGCCTTTACACCTTAACCACCCGTGTTAAACTTTTTTAAAGTCTGACGTACTCTGAGAATTCTCCACAGATCCAAGCTGCAGCATAGAGAACCTCACAGATGCCGTTGCGCTGCATGTTCCCTGTGAGCAGGTGAGCATTGTCAAGCAGCATGGCCATCTGAGCTACAGCGAAGACTCGAATGGCCTTGACACGAATGGCCACATCCAGCATTTGAGAGGCGATCAGGTGACCATGCCGTGTGCCCTCCAGTCGGGTTAACTCAACTAGGATGCTGATGTACCTAAAAACAGGAAGAAAGAGTTAGTAAGAAGTTAAATCTTAAACGAATCCATCAAAGAGCTGGGCGATATGGCCAAAAATTTTATCACGATAAATTTTTCTATGTTGATCAATCTCGATAATTATCACGATATTAAATTTTCTAACACTGTCATAGTTTTAAACACCATCTTTCTAAAAACATCAGACTAAATACATGAACTGTTACTATTTAAAATATTAAAATGTTTATTGCCAGAACATAATATTGTAGCGTCCGGCTGGACGCGTTGAAAGGATGGTCAAGAAAGACGTTTACTGTCGTCGATTTATTGTTGAAACTTACAATGATTGCTGTCGGCCGCAGCCACTCCAAAATAACAGGCTAGAGGGCCAAACTAATATGCTAATGCTAGCTAGCACTCCGGCTGACACACACACACACACACACACACAGCGAGCCCCCCTCCTCCTTCTCCTCACACAAACAGACGAGCACACAGCGACCTCGCGCTCTCTCGCCCGGCCAATCACAGCTCGTCTTAAACACAACAGTACATTTTGGCGGTGCTGGTGAGGAGCAGCTAACAAGCAGCAGTATTACACTTCTGAACTCACTGTCAAGCTGCTTAGACGCGAAATGGAAACGAACGTTAATGCTTATCAAATTCTATTGTCCCAGCTTATCATCGTCATTGAGGGAAAACTTGTCGTGAAAAGAAAAAAATTGATATCGTTTTATCGCCCAGCACTACTTCATCATATCCCAAGTTGATTTAATTGCATGACAAAAAAGAATAACTTAAGAGAGCTTAAGGTCACATATACATAAAAATGCTAAACAAGGGCTTTAGTTTTAAAGTAATTCGGTTGTGAAGAGTTTTGTGTACATCTGTACTGTGTTCTTACCACTCAAAGTTGGTGATGTACTGATAGTTGCTCTGGCTGCAGATGTCGATGATTTTGGTAAGCAGTTCATCCCTGTATGTGGTACCTTCTGCCTTGTCAACGTGCAACATCAGTTTCTTCACAATTTCCATCAGGTTCTTCTTAGAGACCTACAAAAATGTAGCAGAGGAAAATGTTGAAAAAGCATCTACATGAGCATTAAACATCTATTAAATCAAAATTATTAATAAAAGCAATTGGATAATGGATTAAAATCAATTATCCAAATTAAATATGAAGTTGATGAAATAAATGGATAAATAGGCTACTATACCATGCCATAGAGCAGGTCCAGAGCCCTAAGCCGGATGGACTCATCTTTGTCATCCAGACACTGCAGAATGAGGTCCTTGTGAGACTGCACAGACTTCGGATGTGTCTTCAGGATCTTGGACATGGCCAGCAGACCCAAGTACTTCACTGCAATCAATGAGACAGACTCAGCCAGTGAGGGAGAGTATTAAAATAGATAACCTGCAGACTAAAGCTATATAAAACTAATACTGTAAATACAGAATTACAGTATCTGTCCATGTCCTGACCTTTGCTGAAAGTTTATCTACAGCTTCAACAGCACCTTGCCTACTGGTCACCAACAATAAAATTATCTTCTGTGACATTCTAAGTACATACTATACCTAAACTCAAATTTGGCAAAAGACCAAATCTAAAAACACATTTACTGGATTTTAATACTGAATCAGTCTACATCACATCAAAAACCCAATAAAAACAAAAGACATCACACCCCAGGAAGCACACACAAACACATAGGACAAAAACAAACACGAGACAAAATTTGGCTACATTTTCTGAGCACAGTGAGGTCATGGACTTTGATCACTGGCCAGTTTGTCAGGAATGCTGCTATTATGTAGCTCTAGACTTCCTAAAACTGAACGGATCGATCTCACACAAGTGATTTGTCTAAGCTTTGATGCGTTCGCTGAATCTGCTTTAAAATACCATACAAAACATAACTCATGCCAAAGAAATGTGCCAGTCATAGCTTTTAAAGACATGTTGGGGCCAAAATGATCTAGCGTGTTCAGTTTAACAATGTATTGATTTCAGTTATCGGTGCTTTATTTTGACCTCCACTGCAGACATCAGGTTATCTTATGGACAATTTTGATGCCACATGGATAAATCTGATTGTTTAACATCAATTCATATGACAAAAAACTACTGGAGAGGGCAAAAGAGGTTGCCAACATATGGAGAGAGATGTGAGAAATGAGGCCGTCTGAATAACAGGACCTCTCTTGCCATGCTTCCTTTCTAACCACATCCTCTCACTAGTTATAAATAGGTCATGTTTTCCCCTGTCTAAATAGGCAAGGTGTACTGAGCCTCTGCAAAAGGGATGAAATGAACGTCTCAAAATCAACCCCATTTAAACTGCAGAACACAGACTCTTTAACCATATTATAATGAGGGATGGCACATCTTAGCTAGATAGTGTTACTACCTGATGGTTGTGTCTCCTTGTGATTAAAATGTGTTGGCTCTAAAAGACAGTATGAAGAACCCTTACAGGCAAACTACAAGGAAGCTCACCACAAATCAAAACACACCAGTCAGGAATTGCAAAGCTACTCTAAACACTGCACTCACTGGGCACCTGATAACTCGAACCCTCCTGATCCAGTTCTAAAAGGTCTGAACTGAAAGATATGGCATTTCATAGGCTTCTGTTAAAAGCCACAAAATTGTATCAGCCTTAAATGGAAAATTATAATTATATTAGTGGGATTTCAGAAGGCTTGGTTTTCCAAATTCTAAGTTTGCAAGGCCCAAACTATAGCACAGAGGCAACTTCGAGTTATCCGTGATGGAGATCACCAGGTCCTCCATCTTTCAGGGCTTGGGGGACTGTGGGCTAACAGAAACACGCAGACAATGAGAGAATGACACACTGCAGGCATTGACAGAAGGCTCACAGTTCTGGTCCGAGTCTTCGATCAGGATTCGCAGCTTCTGCACACAGAGCTGTGGGTAGCAGGGAGAGAGAGAACAGAAGAAGAAACAAACAATAAAATAGAGAAAGGAAGAGAGAAAGAGATGGAGCAAAAAAGATGGAGAGAGAGAGAGAGAAAAAAGTCATTACTACCATATTAAAGACCTTTCCACACCAGCTCCAGTTTCACTTATCAACCTTCTCGAAATAAGTACTGCTCTAGAACCGTTTTTCTTTTACCGCAACTGAACCACAACAGTGAACAGTTCCATGATCCGGAGCATAACAAACCTACTTTGAGATGCTCGATAAACATGTCTCTGACAAGATTTACATTCCAATGCAGTCAGCTGACAAAAGTCATTGTTATCAGACTGGAGTGGAAAGGGTTGAGGAAAAAGAAGCACATTGTGGTCAAGAATGCAAAGCACTGAAACCCACCTGAATACTAGCACTGTGGTTGGGCATCCCAGAAGACAGAGAAATCAACACTGCATATGACAAAGACACACAAAAATGAATGAATACAGCCATCAGATGTACGTTAAAAAATTCCATTGGCCTTAACTGTGTGGAGTTAGTACTGACCTGCGATAACCGTGTTGACACATTCATACAGGAGCGACATAGCTGAGGTACTAGAAGGAGGGAAAAGAACAAAGAAAATCGGTTTTAATCTGCTACAAGTAGTCTTGGTGTGTTTGCAGTCAATTAGGAAATAGTGATAATCTTACCTGTGGATGAGGTTTGTTAAGGGCTCGATCAGCTTCTTTCCTAGGCGAGGTTCTAGAGGTGTGAGGGCACCAAACTGAAACACACACACACACACACACACACACACACACACACACACACACACACACTGTATCCAGAGACAGACAGAAACATAAATGCAAGCATACACTGTAGCTGTTCTGCTCTTACCAGCTTGATGATTTTAATGAGGACCCAGTTATTGGTAGACGAAGTCATTAGTTTGAAGAAGAGGGGGGCCAGGGACAGGTAATTTTTGGGGTTTCTTCGAGCCAGCTCACAGATGACATTAACAGCTGCTGACTGCACTCCTGGTATAGAGAGAGGTGGCGGCAATTTAACAGCATTTATTTTAACCACTTATAAAAATATACAATTAAGTTTTCTGCTCACTTTTTGGCAAAAGCAAGATATTTTCAAATGCAAAAATAAAGAAAAAAGCTTTTATTGTCCATTTTTAATAAGGCTTTGTATTGGCAAAAATATATTAGGATATATATTGTAATACTGCGGTGATGTTACAATTTATTACAATTAATTTTAGGAAACTGTCAGTGGTGTGGCCTTACACGATTTCTTTACAACAATGATATTTAGTAGTGTCTATCTTAAACACAACACAATATGAACCACCAATCTTTGTATGTAAACTATACATTAAAAATAAACACTGTGTATGAGAATCAACACAAGACAATTTTGCACCAGTTTTCTTGCACCAGTAGTTCATTCATTTTTACACTTTACAAATTTTATGGTGCACTGAAGTGTTTGATCAGATATGTGCACTACTACTACTAAAAAATAATTTGGATACCAGCATGTGTACAGTAAATACCCCGTATTCGCGGGGGTTAGGGACCAGAACCTACCGCGAATAGCGAAAATCCGTGAATACTTGTAACCCCCCTTAAAAGTGCTTACAAGTACCTATTTTGATGGTTAAATCCAACAATACGAGTTAAACTATCATCCTTAACACTTGAGAAACACGTGTAAAGACATAGAAAATAAAGTTTACTCTCACTCTCGTTCCCTCTAACTCCATCTCCCCATCTCTCTCACTCTCTGAGACCCGCTTACACTTTGTGCTGGAAGCCTGAGAAGAAGCTGGGCGTTTAGGGGGCATCTTGGGGGTAACTAAAAACTAGTCAGGTCTACGGCTCCCGCGAAAGTGGCTGTGTGTTGTGCGGATCAGCCAATGAGAGCTGGCCTTGTACGGCCATCCGAATGCCAGCCAATAGCGTTCGAGTATTGGAGCATGCACATACCCAACTGTTGTACAGTACATATTGTGGTGTTTCAGGTGGTCCCCAGCGTCCACTGGCCGTGTGCCGGTTTGCATATTTCCCATGGGTCTGTTGGGGTGGGCTGTTGTGGGTTAAATGTGTTCTAATTTAGCTTAGGGGTAGAGTAAGTGGGGTTCCATTTGTGTTCATTGTGTTAAAGTTGTGCTTGGTGTGTGACTGTTAGGAGAGGGACAGCAGCTTACCACCAGTGTGGGACATGTCAGGGATAGATAACGGTCTGAATGAAGTGTTCGTGAGGAGGTTTTTACTACTGCCATTTCTCTGTCTATTTTGCTGAGAGAAAATAAAACTCATTAAAGAATGGCCACGCCTCATCCTTACTCTCACTCTCTGCCATGCACGTCACAATATGTTCTACAGAACAAACCCCAAATATGTGGGTTTTTCGCGAATAACAAGTAGATATATTCTAGAGAAAATTCTGTGAATGCTGAACCGCGAATAGGCGGGGGTTCACTGTATATACTAGTGCACCTTCAAAAATGTGAATATGATGGACTTGTTTGTTTGCTTTCATAACTTAACTGAAAAGGTAAACTGCCATATTTTATATTCATTACACATAAAGTTTAGCTTTCAAGGTTTTTATTTCAACATTGATATGGTTCGAGTAGTAATTTACTTGAACTCCAAAATATTTTATAATTTGAAATACTGGATTTACATTAGCTATAAATGAAAGTGATAAAATAAAACTAAAAGGCCTGAAATGTCCCTTCACATGTAATGAATAAAGAATATGATGACAAATGATCTTTTTCAAGATTGGTCTCAGAAAATGAAACTATGTATGTGTTTTCCCGTACAAATAAAATTCTGGAGACTACAAACAGCTGTAAATCCTCACCTGGGTCAGGATCCTCCAGTTTCTCTTTGAGACGGGGAAAAGCTGGACGCAGGGACTCTGGGTACTTCAAGAACACTTTATACATGATCAACACAGCTTTTTTCCTGATGTAGGGTTTAGTGTGAGACATCTTGGATGAAGAGAAAGAGAGACCATCAGTGATGAGAGAGTAACTGACAGAATTAGAACGTGCATGGATAACAATGAATGGGTAATAGATTAGTTATTAATATATTTCTATATAATTAAGTGCTTGCTTGTTTCAGAATTCTTCTTTATACATTTACAGCAAACCTCACCAAAGTCATAATGTCATTGGCCAGATCACGTGCCAGGTCAGGGGTCACAAAACAGGAAAGGCCTGTCAGAGCCACACCTGTGTCATACTGATTTGGACTACTCAGATCCTGTTAGAGCAAAGAGAGAAAGAGTATGAAATAAGGCACAGACATGGCAGAGCATGCCATTTTATGCCCCTTTTATTACCACATATTGTAATAAGGCCTATGATGCCTGGAAAAATATAAGATTAGGACAGAATCTCCGTAAATGCTGTGAATAATGATAAATCTTAATGTAAACAATTAGATGTTTGAAGTGTTAGCATGATGCCATTCTGCAGGTCAATATCAAGTAATAAGTGATGATCACTAAGATAAATCTTTAGATCAAACAATGTTGTATTTTCATTTTATTTACACATAACCATGCTATTTTTGGAACATTCAAGAAATAACAAAATGTTTAAAATGGCCATCACAAGTCATAGTGTTTGTTTTTGACCCAGTCGCTTTCATACTTAGCCCCTATCTACCATATAACACCACTGAGCAAATCAATACGCCTCGAGAGATAGAGTGATAACAGAATGATTCAGTCCCTGAGCTAGCAGATGCCCAGATTGGCTAGCATATCACTTAGATCAATGGTGAGAGAGTAAACCCTGCTGCTCTTGCAGGCTAATGAGTGTGACCAATTGTGCTTTTGTGAACCCGTAGCCACAGATGGTGTATAGTACCACAGGGACTCAAACTGGTTTCCACACAGCAGTTCAACTGTGCACCTCATGAAAATGGAAGACTGGTAAAAATGACCACAAAAACATGCCAACTTACCTTTCGGATCTGATTGGTTGTCAGCATGATGACATCAGTGCCTTCATGAAAGCACTGAGAGGCAGCCAAGTAGCCAATTCGCTGAGAAAGAGATTTAATAATGAATAAATAGAAATGTTATAAAAATAAAAATATATTTTGTTATATTACATACACAAGAGTTATCTTTTTGGAGGTTCTGTTATATATTACAGATGTCAAAAGATTTTTTTTTTTACCTTGTAGGTGAACTTAGAAGAGCTCATCACCTCCACGATGTTGAATGCAGCCCAGCTGACATCATAGCCCAACATCTGCAACTGGACACACAAAGCAGTAAAGAGAGTCAAACAACTGCATACTCACACAGTATAAACAAGAAAAAAATTGTAGTTACTCAAGTTAATGTGATAACATATATTTATCTGAAATGCATTACATAATGGGGGTGCAAGAAAAAAATCGCTTCGAGCTCAAATCGCGTTTCTAACATTGAACGATTCAGAATCGATTCTCGTTTTCAAAAAATCATTTTTTTTGCGGGTGCGGATGTGCCATTTCATCCACCGTAGTGCTAGGCAAAACAAGGAAGCAGCGTCGGCTACGTACAGGCATGCAAGCCGAGCCGCGGTCTTTGAAAGCAACCATTTGGAAACACTTTGGATTTTACCGTCAACCCGGCCCGGGTAAGAAAGGGCTGGACGTCACTCTTGCAATTTGCAGAGATTGCAACGGTAAAGTAACGTATTTTGTTCGTATTGGAAAAAATCTGAAAAAAAATCGATTCCTGACCCCAAGAATCGATTCTGGATCGATTCGCTCGATTCCCAAAGATTCGCAGCCCTATTACATAAGCAGAGAGATGTAAAACAGATTGATGGCCTTACATAGGTAAGCTTGCAGACTGCATTGGCTTTGACAGCAATGTTGTCCTGCTTGAGCTCCTGCTTGATCTCATCGATGCATGTGGAGATATACTTGGCCTGTGAAGAATAGGAGAAAATGCAATAAACAAAGTTACACAGCAGAAAAAGAACAAGCCCTTATCTGAGTGATACTGATGCAGAATGTTTCACTTCCTATTTCCAGCTTCAGGATTACAGTGTCACCATATTGTGTTGAAAGAACTTGATCCATAAGATAGAAGAGAGGAACATAGAGTTCCACAACAAACTTGAAATTCTTTCATTCAGAGTAAGGCACAATTATAAAAGGCAGAGTTGAATGTGTTCAGCAGGTTTATTAGTTTGTCCACCATGCCCAAGATAACGTTTACGTGACTGATATGAACCGTGTTCATTAATGGGCTTTGCTTCTAGAGTCATTTCTCTTGGAGTATAAAGGGAATGCATTTGGGCAAAGGTCTGGACTAATATGTTTTCATTATGTTATCTTTATTTTTTTCATTATGACATTCAAGTCAAAAGCTTAAGAAATGTTCTTACTAGGGGTGCAGAAAAAAATCGCTTTGAGCTCGAATCACGTTTCTAACATTGAACGATTCAGAATCGATTCTCATTTTCAAAAAATCAATTCTTTTTGCGGGTGTGCCTTCTCAGCCACCGTAGTGCTAGGCAAAACAAGGAAGCAGCATCGGCTACGTACAGGCATGCAAGCCAAGCCGCGGTCTTTTAAAGCAACCATTTGGAAACACTTTGGATTTTACCGTCAACCCGGCCCGGGTAAGAAAGGGCTGGACGTGACTCATGTGATTTGCAGAGATTGCAACAGTAAAGTAACGTATTTTGTTCATATTTGAAAGAATCGGGAAAAAATCGATTCGTGACCCCAAGAATCGATTCTGGATCGATTCGCTCGATTCCCAAAGATGTCCCAAAGACAGTCGGGGCCCAAGAGAGCAAAAATTGGCAGTGCTCTCTCTGGGCAGACAGACGGCACTCTCTCTCCCTATCACTCACACATTGCAATGTCCGCTGTCTCAGGTGTCTACTGATTGGTCCATTCAGAGCTGGGAATCCTGCGCTTTCCTCCATATGCATTAGGCTCCCAAGTGACGGTGTATGAGCGGTAGTTCAAAATAAGGCGGTGGCTGCATCACAAGCAATAGATGAAGCTTGTGCTCGCCTTCACCCTCCTAGAGTCAGGTACATTGCGAAAGTAATGGGGAGAGACCTAACGGAGGGGATGGGCTAATTGGCTACCACTACATTGGGAAGCGGATTAAAATTGGCAAAAACTTTGAAGAAAAAAAAAAAAAAAATGTTCTGTTAATTAGCATGACTAATAACTGGATTAGGAACAAATATGCAGCCATTCACTAGAAAATGTATTGATTTATTAAACAGTTAAGCAGTTCCTCAGTAAAGGCTAATGATTAGGCTGCTATTAGTTTCCATGTCCTCCCGGTGTCTGTGTGGGTTTCCTTCGGGGTCTCCGGTTTCCTCCCACAGTCCAAAAACATGGAGGTCAGGTGTATTGGCTACTCTAAAAAACTGATGTGTGTATGAATGCGTATGTGTGTATGCCCAGATATGGTTGGCACTCTGTCCTGGGTGATACCCCTAGTGCTGAATGCAGTCCTCCAGGTGGACGGTCGCTTCCGGTTGAGAATATACTGTGCGCGATTGGCTGCCGCTTCTCGCTGGTGTGTGTATATGAAGTGTGTTGATTGTAAAGCGTCCTTAGGTGTCTAGAAAGGCGCTATATAAGTGTAATATGTATGTGTGTATGTATGTATGTGTGCTAAAAGAACATCAATTTCTGGTCCAAGATGTTCTTATCTAGGATGAGTTCACAATTTCAGTGCTTTAACTAAAGCTAGTATCTAAAGGGTGAGTTGAATGAGGTATGTTTGAGCACAATAAATCAGCAACTATAAGGACAGAGGCTGTCCAGGTGTTAATAGATAGGAAATGTAAATTAGCTAACAGTGCTACATGTGAATATTGTGACAAAATTAATGTGTTTATAATTACATTTAAAAACTATCATATTATATTCATTACAAAGCAACACAGAAAAATCAGTCAGAAGACCCTGAAACTCTTACTCTTAGTCCTTCTCACACTCATACAGAGCAGCTGTATAGAGTGAGGGTGCTGGTCATGTGTCTCCAGTCATAAGACATGAGAGGCAGGAGGGGAATGAACGAGAAAGAGGGAAGGAGAGAGGACGAGAGCAATTTGCACTAGACCTCAGCCGCAGGGGAATAAGAATGAGTCCACAGCAGTCTCTCTGTAGAATTCCTGCTGCATCCTTATGACAGCATTCTCATCCAGTTATGCCATTTCAGCCCATTGGCATAACTGGAATACTTACCAGTTGGCTGAAATTTGGCTAGCACAGCCATCTCTGACTTAACTATGAAGTACAAACACACAAACGAGAACAGAAAGGTATTCGAGTTGACAAGCTGTGCCTCCCTCCCTCTCATACATGCTTACTCACTGTACAAACATTTTAAGCTGGTGAGACTTTGAGAACACATCACACTGCACACACTGCACTCCTGGCCAAACCCAGGATTTCCAGAGTGAAACAAGTGATGTGGAAACTGACACACAAGAACGTCTTGGCATACACTTCTAAACAGCTTAAAAAAGTCCAGAAAACTAAAACAGCATCTTCTACTTAAGGGTCATTGATTATCAATAAACTGTTCACATCTTTTTAACCATTCCTTCTTCTTGTTATGGCTGCTCTCTTTAGGGGTCACCACAACGGATCATCTGCCACCATCTCACCCTATCCCCTGCCACCTCTACCATTACACCATGTCCTCCTTTATAACATCAATGAATCTTCTCCTTCTGCCTGGCAGCATCTCCAACATCCTTTGTCTAAAGTATCCACTATCCCTCCTCAACACATATCCAAAGCATCTCGACTGGCCTTTATCTCTAAACCACTCCACCGTCGCTGTCCACCTGATCGGCTAATTTCACTTGTCACTCCCAATGAAAATCTCAGCATCTTCATCTCTGCCACCATCAGCTCAGCCTCCTGTCTTTTAAACAGGGCCACTGTCTCTAAAGCGCACATCATAGCAGGTCTCACTACTGACTTGTACACCTTTCCTTTCACTCTTGCTGCTATCCTTCTGTCACACATCAGCCCTGACCCTCGTCTCCACCCACTCCAGCTCTTCTACTATTCTAAAATTCTTAATTTGGAAAATGTTAGTCAAAACAGTCCTTTTGTGTCTTTCTTTCCAGATATTACAGTAAAATATGTAGCCTATATGGTTATTAAACTTCATATTCCAGATATTTACTAGAAACATTTATAGAAACAGTCCATATGATCAACAAAGTCATCACTTTTTAACCTTTCAATGGTCATCTGTTAACACTGTTGGTCATTGTCCATGGCGGAGCAGGATTCATTGTGTCATAACATTTTAAATGCTCCTCCATCATCTTTGATTCAATCGTAGCTTTTTAAGAATGCCTTCTGATGTTTGATTATGTCACCATGCACCTGTCTCAGCATTACATACTTGTGTTTGACTGCAGATCAACATCCTGGTCTCACCACCCAATCAAATCCTGACACATAAAACATGCCTGACCTAAAGTTTCACTCACAAACATCACATTAAGGGAGTAAATATTGTCATTTTAAATGATCGTTTAAATCAGAATCAGAATCTCTGTATTTGCCAAGTATGTACACATACAAGGAATTTGACTTGAGAGAACAACCACATGTTACATGTAACAAGTACAGTACACATACGGTAAGTGAAAAAAGAGAACATAGAGGGGAGAAAAAGAAAAAAAATACTAAAGAGTGATTAAAAAAAAGTGATAAACTCATGATAGTCAGCAGGATGAAGTTAAAAATGAATTAATTATACAAACTGACAATGAAAGAAGTTGGACATCACTCCAATATACACTGTTTAAAAAGGGAACACTTAAACAACACAATGTAAGTCCAAGTCAACCACACTTCTGTGAAACCAACCTGTCCAGGTAGAAATGAGAGGCAATTAGCAAGACAACCCCTATACAGGAGTGGTTCTGCAGGTGGTGACCACAGACCTTTTCTTTGTTCTCATCCTTTCTGGCTGATGTTTTGGTCACTTTTGCATTATGTCAGTTCTCTCACCATAGAGGTAGC
>BRDA01060217.1:20303-40143 GCA_036984385.1 Crenuchus spilurus
ACACTACGTTACTGACAAATTATTTCGTATTTTTCTCTTTTTCAGTCATTTAGAACAATGTCATTGATTTGATTTGTGCTCGATTCGTCGTAACAAATGTCAGTAACTGGAAGACAATCAATTTCAATGTAAATTTTATTCAAATTAAAATAAACTAACTCGTGACTGGAGTTTATATTCGAATAGAACTATTTTATCCAGACCTCCAAGGGGTAATAATTTTGATGTACATTGATCATTTTTGTTATTTTGTTCTCAACGCATTCCACTATGTAATAAATAAAGATTTTCAACTTGAATATTTTATTCATTGAGATGTAGGATGTGTTATTTTAGTGTTCCCTTTATTTTTTTGAGCAATGTATATACTGCATAAGGGTTTTCGAAGGTATGCATTAAAAAAAGCTTTCCTATACCCTTCCATTTGATGCTACTACTACGGAAAAGTTAAAGAGTCATTTTTTTATCAAGATAAGCTTATATTTGAGGTCAGTGCTCAATCAAATAAAATTAAACTTATTTTAAATGTAACTTTAACTAACAGAAGGTCAATGACTGTAAACAATGCTGCTTAGCTCGTGTTTAGTTTAGTTACTGTAACAAGATTTACTGACTTTTTCTCTTTTTATGCTTTATTAAACAGTCATTGCATCACACATTTTGAATTGCAGAACAAGTATTTCTGATGCTTTTGATGACTCACAGACTCAGTCAGTCATAGTGAGCTCTGCAGCTCTACTCAACAGTTTACTTGGTAATAAAATGATTTGTTGTACTTTTTATGATGTCTGTATAAACTGGTAATAATCACATTTGAGAAACTTTTCTTTCATTGAGCCTAAATACTCTAAATATCAAGTCATTTTGAAAAAACATTCACCACATTGTTAATGTCAGTTATTATTGTTAATTATTGTTTTGTTCAAGTTTAGCTGAGTAATCATAACAGCCCTACAGAGACCCAAGAGCAAAGCACAAAGAAACAGACACACATACAGCCTGGTGGTTCATTTAGGACAGCATGAATATTTCAGAGCTCCATCCACTGTTGGCTGGGTAACAGTCACTGTATCTAGGTGAGCAGGTACAGGTTACGCTGAGGGAGGACTTTTGTGACACCTGACTCCAAATGTCTGGATTAAACAGAGCAATAAGAGCATATACATGCAAAGACAAATGAAAAATTAATCTAGCTAAAATTAACAGGTTACTAATTGCATTGTCACTACTAGCATTCCTTGAAACAATTATAGTGGATAAACTGCAAGAATAACCAGTAACACTGAAGAAAATCTATTTTCTTCATTAATAATGATTAATCAGTGTTCCAATACTGGCTAAACAAAATTCGGTTTGAACTTAATGTGTCCACACCTCTTTCAAGAAAGGAATTCACGGGCTAATAATAAGCTTATTGTACATGTTTAATTATTACATGTTAATAACAAACAAAATACTGCTGCGTCATGTATCAAAGAAAACAATGCTTCTAATATCTGTGACTTAATTCAATGATATGAATGTTAAAGTAGGTTCTAAAGCAGGGTTAGAACTTTAAGATCCTGGTGCAATTGCACACAAACTGTCAAGATACTACTGCAGGAATGGCTGGTAACATTATCCAAAAATAGCCTAATAAGCCTGTATGTTGTGCTTTTGCTGGGTTCTAATAGGTGAACAGCTGCACTGCTACTCCCCATTCAAGTCACTCATGCAGTAAGAGATGTACTCGAGATGCAAAATTATAAGCTTAATTAGACATAAGTTATACAATTTAATTGATAGCAGGACAATTTCAGATTATTTGGTTGTGTGCCATGATTGCAAGCATTATCATAAGACACACTTGAACACAATGCATCATTCTTGACACAATAAAATGCTGAAAAACACAGAGCTAGGCAATGACTGAATGCTGCAATTGTTTTAAATTATTCCAATTCACCTAAATGGTGATTCTCAGATGCAGAATTGTGTTTCCAGTTTAAATAATCCTGCAGCCCACTGTGACTGCCTGCAGAGCGACAAAACCAGAGTGCTTCAGCACATGACCACGTGTGGGTCCCCTGTGGGCATTCCGCTTTCTGTGAGACTACAGCCGAACGAACACTCACTGGGGAAAAATGGAGCACTGTTCATATATATGCAGTGAGGATAGCTGATAAAATTACAGAGGCAACCTGGCCCACATGGCCGGATACAGCACTGGTGGTCCAACATGGAAGTGCAGCATCACTGACTACACACACCAATACTGAAGTGCCTCACACAAACTGCAATGTCATCATAACATGATCATAACATTATATCAGGGCTAGCACGTTTCTATTTAGGGAAGATGACATCAGGAATAGCAATAACATAAGGCATACATTCAAGTACTATTTATTTCTGCTGTTTTATCAAATCTGTACATTGTACATATTCTTTTGAAAATGACCTACTGATTTCTCTAAACCAGACATCTTCAAATTTAGACCTGGAGGTCCAGTATCCTGCCCAGTTTGGTGAGCTCCCTGCTCAACACACTCTGGTCTGATTCATCTGTTAACTGCCAGTGTTAATAGGCATGTCTGAGCAGGACAAGGTTTTAGGATCCCTGCTCTAAACAAAAGAAAGCCTTGTTCATGTGGACATCTTTCCAGAAAGATATCACCCAAAAAAGAAACAAGACCATACTATATATCCAGAAAAGACCTAATTGCCTTAACTCAATAAAACTGACCAGCAGAGGTCTCATTCATTCAGAAATGATGACTAGAAGTGATGGCATGTTTAACCACATAAAAGCATTTTCTAGTTAATTGCAAGGTTTTCCTACACCTAAACGGATCCTGACAGCTAGATTATTGTACACAGAGTCACTAACAGGACAGGCTCATTGAGTATCAGCCTTCACTCATATAACTACATACATTAGCCTTACACATATTGCATGTCTATTACTATATGATATCTTTTAATAGATTTATATGCATAGTTCCTTTTGCTTACAGTGAGTCAGTTAGTTTGGGGTTTAAATATCATACTTGGCCTCTGCTTTGACATTTTTACATGTCTCGCAGGATGGACAACGCATTAATGCACTACCACCTGCATAATATTTAAGCTACTTATTTACTGCACATTATTATACTTTGCCTGTAAGATTTATTATAGTCATATTATACATGGGTGAGTTAGAAATGTTCTGCAGTTTAGTTGTATTAAAACTTCTGCTGGCTGCAACTCTTTCTGGTCACTGTGTACATTGTAACTGCTGTGCATTACATCAGTTAATTTATGACTGCAGTGCAACAAATAATGGTCACCTCAATTATGATTTGCATGAAAGAAGGGCAGCGTGCAGTTATTCACTGTAGATTCGTTTGGACAATTGCAAACAAACTTTGTACCAGTATTTTAAGGAAGGTGGCAGTTTCTTAAAAAGAATCACTACTGGTGACGAGACGTGGATTCATCAATAAAAATCTGAGAGAAAACAGCAGAGTATGAAATGGAAAAATCCTCAATCGCAGACCAAGAAAAAGCTCAAAAAAAAAAACATCAGTTGGAAAATTGATGCTGACAGTTTTCTGCGCCTGAAAGAAGCCATAAGAGGATGGAGATTCACATCTGGAGAAGAGGTGAAGACAGTGGCGCATTTCTGACTCACAGCTCAGCTAAAATATGTTTTAATGAGGGAATGAGTGCTGATTTTTTGACTCTTATTTTCTTTTCTTTTCTTATACAGTGCCATAAAAATCAGAATACAGTATCATGAAAGAGTTCACGTTAATTTAACTCTAAAAGATAACGTCATTTTATATTGATTACATGTAAAGTGACACTTTAAGTCTTTTTTGTTTCTGTTGAGTTTGGCTAATAACTCACGAAAATCAGAAACCAAGAATTTCAATTTACAGCTTGAGTAAATAACTACTAAAAGGCTTGAAAAATGTACCTTTACGTGCAACGAAAATAAAATATACTAGTTTAGCTTTTCAATTAAATTCTGAACACAAATTAGCTGCACTCGTATATCTTGCCTTACATGTATTCATCTGTAGATTGGTTTTGCTATTTACTGTACTATTCTGCTGTAATACAGGACTTTGCCTTTGTATCCCAGAAAGTCATTTATCTGTATAGATGATGTATGTGGCCCACAAGTATCACAGAAACGACACATCATCCTCACTAAGTCCAGTTTCAACGTGGCATCTAAAAAACCTGATGGCTGGAGATATGCTGCAGCATTAGTGACATTACTAACCATCATAAATGTCATTAAAAAGGAAAAACAAAACAGCTGTAACAGCTTGCGAGCTAAAGTCAGCTGTTAGCTGACATTTAGCCTAAGCTTAATCTCAGAGGTGAGCCGTTTGGTAGTAGATTTTGCAAACAACAAGCTAGCTAATATTCTTATAAACAGATATATCCCAGGCGCTGCATGTTCAACTCAGCTGAAAGGTGAGCGAGCTGCTAGTTTATTAAACGGTTGGCTAACGTAAACTCGCTAGCTTACTGGTAGCTAACGCTAGCTAGAAGACGGGCTGCTTAACGCTAAGCAGAAGACACGGCCTCGCATTTAACATTAAACAGCTCAATTTATGAATGAAAAACTGCTGAATCATAAGTAGAGATCAAATATTCATCGTCTCACCTCATCTTCCTTGTGATTCCTGATGCCACGTACTAAGTCTTGCAGGTTTTTGTCGAACATCCGATCGATGCTGCCTTTAACTATCTTTAGAGCCATGGCTGCCAAGTTCACTGAGCTCTCAGGCCGCTGGACAGGCTCTCATCCACCCGCAGAGCTCGAGCAGAGTCTCCCGAGCCAAACCGGAGAGATGACAGGCGATGCCGGCCAGGTCGCGTCCTCCTGCTCGCTGCAAAACAGCCGACTGTCGGTGGAGCCCGTTTAGGAAATGGCTGACAAAATGGCGCCGGGTCAGCTGACTGTTTTTTTTTCTTTAACGTTAAACATCACAGCAACACTGAAAATAACATTAATCAAAGTACAGCAGAAACAAAACATATATGATTTAAGTACAAACTCACTGTATGATTGGACACATTTTTAGTTTTTTTTTTTATTGTAGACTTCCTAAAGAGGAGTGAAGTAAATCTGTAGCTACTTTGCTGCTCTGTGGAATTTGCCAAGAAAACAAATGACCTGTAATACATGATCTAAATCCTTATGACCACAATCTCTCATATAAAACTAATGTTTAATCATATTAATAACGTCACAGAAAATTACACATTAAACTAATTATTTCATCATATATTTCTTTTGAAATCTGGACTTAAATTAAAAATGAAAGTTAAATCTGTTAATTAAAATATTGTGATTTAAAAAATATAAAATGTAAATATTTCAAATATTAAATATATTTTATATTCATTACACCTAAAACGACCTATTTCAAGCCTTTTTTTTGTTTTAATGTTGACACTGACATCTGATTTACTGAAAATAAAATACTGTAATCATTTGAGATTGCAAGCATAACTTAGCAAAGTTGATTTAACCCTGGCAAATATGTTGTGTACGAGTTATACTGATAAAAACATGCAAAAAGGGTTGAAATGTCACTTTACATGTAATGAATATACAATATGACTTTACTTTTTAGAATTTAAGAATACAAATGAAATTTTTCATATTCTATTTTTTATGTGGTACTGTAATTGATGAAAATACTGTGAATATTTAGCCATAATGTGGTGTATGTATGACAGTGTGTATGTATTGATTTCTGTTACTGCACTAGTACAAGTTCTATTGTCTACTTGCACTTGTCTAATTGTAGTCTGCATCTTGTGCTCTGGGAGCCACTGTGAGACCAAAAACAAATTCCCTGCATATGCAAATATACCTAATTCTGTTTTTTGTTGCATTACTTAATAGTAAATCAAACTTGTAAAATTTGTTTCTCATCTCACCCATCTCCAGTGCAAATAAATTCATAGGTGCCTGCATCCCTGTTTCAAATAATGTATTTTATCTACTCTTAATGTCTTAGTTGGACCTTAAGGGTAAAGGAGAAGAAAACATTCTTATAGATGTTTCATCATCTACACAAAGGTTAGGGCCACCATGCTGACGTTTATTGATTTTTTTTCCCAGTAATGATAAAAATGATTTGACCAATTTACAGAGCACTAAAAACATGTCTATAATATGCAAGACAAGCAAATGTTTAGTTGCCTCCAACAAAATATTGTCCTTGTGCCATTAAGCCTGTACACAATGTAATTTATTCTAGTCAGTGTGCCAACACTTGAAAGAATTGGTTATGTGAAAACCTAACAACAGGATCTAGCATTATAAGCCCATTGGGACACAATTCATACTGGATGTAGGTTAAAATCCACATGTACTACTGTATGAAAATATTTCATTAGTTCCTGCTGTATGTCCCCACTTACACAGGGTTCTGAGTAATGAAGGTCTTTTTTTCTATTTTTTTCTTTTTATACAAAAAAGAAGTAAAGAACAGAAAAAAAATCATCTTGCTAACAAAAGGCGCCCAATTTAGTACCAAACACTTGGTGTCCTTTCACATGAAGGCCTCGCTGTTGCCTTTAAATATCAGTTCTTTTTAAATAATGCTGACCCTCCCTCACAATGACCAAATATTGTTTAGTGCAGGACCTCTGCCCCACTGATACATAAGCAAGGCTGTTGCTGACCATATCATGTTTCAGTTCCTGTTCAAAATATGAACAATTTCCATCTCATTTTATGTACAACATGAAAAAATGGTGCTCAGAAACAGTGGACAAAACCAACACAAATAACAGGAGGGTCAGTGGGTGTAAAAGAGGAACACAGTCTACAAGAAGAATAACGTCTGCACAGAATACATGTATCAATGACAAACGTCTCTGTTCACATGAGAACAAAAATGAAGTTCCAATCTTCAGCTCTGTACCGGTGTTTCTGTCTCTGCCACTGAAGTGTGATCTGTTGGTTCGGGTGTAAGTGACCGCTCTTCAGCAGGACTGTCTGGTCCGGGCCTGCAATAAGGCATCAAATTAAAACTTCATAACTCACTATTTATCAGGTTAAAATGTTTTGTACCATTTTAAAACAGCGGTTCCCTATCACTACTGATACACTTTTTCACAACAATTTGTCTATCAAAAAACAACCTACTGAACTGAAAAGCTAAAAAATATCTTTATTTATTCATTTGTCTGCTGTTGTGTGTTTTAATACTGACATTACTTATAATAAAACTGAGCTAACTAACAAGAATTACAAGCAATGATGTACAAATGTAACATGAATTAATTCATAATTTAACTCAAATATAATATTTAATTTAATTTCATATAATGTATACAGAAAAACTGCCGTGCAGCCGTGGCCTAGTGGTTAAGAATGTGGTCTGGTGACCTGAAGGTCGTCGGTTCGATTCTCGGGCAGGTCACAACTGAAGTGCCCTTGAGCAAGGCACCTAACCCCCAATTGTAAGTCGCTTGGATAAAAGTGTCTGCTAAATGTCTCAAATGTAAATGTAAAAAACTAACTGTAAAAACAACTGGGCAATAAAACTAACAGTATACAGCAGTGCAGTCTGTTTAGTCTGCATCAACTTCAACAGTTAAATGAACACATGCAGTAACAAAAATTACAGATAACAAAAAAACAAAAATAGCTGCATTTAATATTGACAATCACAAAATCTCAGCCCTAATCAGAGTAGATGTTGAATGTAATCTTTAAGATGCCAAACTACTATGGTGTGCAGAAAAACATTAATTTACCATTAATTTATAATAAAAAAAACCTTACAGCTATATTCAGAATATCTGTTGCATACTGCCATCACATAAATAAAAACTGTTCTTTTAAAATAATGTTTTGTCAGATTCAGATTGTTAGTGTTAAGGTGTCAGATTGTTAACATTTACATTTATGGCATGTTAATCACATTTTCTTTCAAAAACACCATTATGACCTTTTTGGTGCATCTAAACTCAAAACATCCATTTTGTGTTCATAATTTAATTCCAAAAGGTAAACTATCATTTTATATTCATTACATGTAAAGAGACATATTTCAAACCGTCTTTGTTTTAATGTTGATGCTATTTGAATAGCAATTTGCTCAAATGAAATATATTAATAATCTGAGATGCTGGAGTTATGACTGAGCTTTAAGTCAACAGTAAAACAAAAAAAGGCTTGAAATATCACTCAATTTTTTCCACAATTTTCATTTTTTTTGGATGGAGTACTGTACATTAAAGTGACCTTGTCATATATAACTATTTTTTGAAGATGAGATTACTACAAACAGTGATATGCTAATAAATCACTACTTTCATGTATATGCAGATGGCAAATTCTGCAATGTCACAACCTTTCAAATGTGAATGAAGTTGTGCATGTCTCTGGGCAAATGTAAACAGACAGATAATTAGCTAGGTAGGATATGGCAAAAATAGCATACAGGACAAAAACGTTATGTAGAATTTAGTACTGTGGT
Organism: Crenuchus spilurus; assembly: GCA_036984385.1. Lineage (NCBI taxonomy): Eukaryota > Metazoa > Chordata > Actinopteri > Characiformes > Crenuchidae > Crenuchus > Crenuchus spilurus. Next base: position 28,790 of record BRDA01060217.1, read on the forward strand.
ATCAGATAATTTGCTCAAACATGGTTCAGTAACTGCAACAAGAAATGTTTTAATCAGAAAATCAAATACATTAATTAAACGTACAAAAGTTTGACAGAAACATAAACCAGCTTAAACATGTTAAAACACTTCATAATGTAATTTAAAGAATGCCATTAGAACTGAACATATCCAGGTGTCTATTCATAAAGAATATGTGATTTGATTCAATATCATCATGCATCTCCAACAGAAAGGCAAATCATTTATGATAAAAAAAGATAGGATGCAGTCATTTACCTGTCTGTGTTCTGTAATTTGTCCTCATTTGGCTCCTCTGGCTCTGTGGACTTTTGGTTACATTCAGATTCATCAATGACTTCCTTTTTCACAGCGTCAGACTCTCCATTCACTGGTTTGGAATCTTCTGAGCATTAAGCAGAGTTTGATCAGTTACTTTTGAATAACAAACTCAAAAACAAATGCTAATATGGTATTTTGTTTGCATATCTGTTAGCATACACATTTTTAAAACGACAATAATCTGGTAATTACACTGAGATTTCCTATGTTTTTGGACAAAATGGAGCTAACTATCAATTGTGGGGTTTTAATTGAATTAATTGTTTAAGTGTAAAATAACTTGGGATCTGAACACAACCGCCTTTATTTATGAAGCATCTGAGAGTTAGAACTCAGATCTCACATAGATCTAGTCAGCTAAAAGTAGGAAAGAGGAACTAGCAGGAGACACAACATAGTGTAACTAGTGACTCCAGAGAGCCAGGGTCCAGTGCTGTATGGTAACACATTTATTTTAAAATTCCTTAAGCTACTGACTTTTAATACAGTCTAAGGCAGGCATGTCCAAAGTCCAGCCTGGGGGCTACTTGTGGCCTGTGTTAAAAATTCTACCGGCCCGCAGCCTCAGTCATAAAATCAATAATGATTTTTTCCAGCCCATTTCTAAAATTTCTAAACTCAACATTTGAAGGATCCAACCCTTTCTAACGCAGGATGCCACCCAAGTGCTTGTCCAGTCTTTCGTCATCTCAAGACTTGACTACTGCAATTCGTTCCTGGCTGGTCTTCATATGCAAGCCATGAGGCCCCTGCAGCTGATCCAGAATGCAGCTGCTCGGCTGGTCTTCAATCAGCCCAAGTTCTTTCACGTCACTCCACTGCTGTGTTCACCTCATAGACTGGCTATGTATCTGCTTGCATCAGATTCAAAACCACGATGCTCACCTACAAAGTAAGAAATTGACCAGCCCCTCCCTCCTAATGGCAATGGTTAAGTCTTGAGCCGCACCTTGAACCCTTCAAGCTTCTAGTACGGCTCAGCTTGACCTGCCATCCTTCAAGAAACATGGAAGATTAGCATCAAGACTCTTTTCTGTACTAGCACCCAGGTGGTGGAACAAACTCCCACTGACTGTTCTAACAGCAGAGTCCCTCACAGTCTTCACACACAGACTGAAGGAGCATCTCTTTGTGGAGCACTTAAGCAGCACTAGTTTAAACACTTATTGTAATGCATTGTAAAGCGCTTATATTGTGTATAATTGTGTATCTTTCCTTCTTTCTAGGAAGAGTAGTTTGGACTCTAATCAGTCTGTACTAGCGGAGATGATTCTGTTAATGGAAACAAAACACTGTTGTACGTCGCTCTTTAAAAAAAACAGCATCTGCCAAATGTTGTAAATGTAATAAAATAATGGTTCAAATAATGTCAGACTGAATGGTCAACCTCCACATATTTTCACCTCACCAAATCTGGCCTTCTTTGCACAAATGTTGGGACACCCCTGCCCTAAAGAGTGTAATCCAGTAACTGCATTGAAAACAATGCAAATTTATTCTGCTGTTCTAACAGTGTAAAATACAATTTCAACTCACTGGTAGTTCTGAGGAGCTTAAGAGGCTATTTATCAGGCATAGTAAGTTTGTTACAATAGAAAACCACCAAACTGTGCTCAAATTCGACTTCCCTGAAGTACAGCTGAATGAATTAAAGAATGACTCATTCTGAAATCATATTCACACAGTTGAGTTCGTTAGCAACATTAGCATCACAGTTTCTGTTCTAAAGAAGCAAAATTTAGACCTCAGTCATGTCTTGGCTGATCAGCTACATTTGCGTTAAGTGGGAAATTGAGTAAATACTTTTCCACATCAGGAAGAATATTCTGAAAAAGTTCATTTTTGTTTATAATTTACTTCAAAAATGTAAACCTTTATATGTTATATTCATTACAAAGTGACCAGTATGACTTTTAGCTCATGACAATTAGAAATCCATAAATTTATTACAATACTTATTCTAATTTCAGTAAATTACAACTTACAGTGTCAAAAAAGGCTTGAAATGTCCCTTTACATGTCATGAATTAAAATATGACAGCTGATCTTCTTGAATTAAGAACACAAATGAACGTTCTCAAAGTATTCTAAGTTTCAGAGCTGTACTGGTACAATTTCAGAGTGGACCACTCCTTTAACTGAATGTTTTGTGTGATTGTATGATGCTAAAAAGGTTACCTGTACTTGGCGATTCTGATTTAATATCCTTCCCCTCTGGTTTTGGTTTATTTGCCTCCAACTTGCCTACAAACTGGAGTTTTAATTTGTTATAAATCTCTGTAGCCTTCTCCATTACCGCATTGCTGGCCTTGTATCGGCGGATCTGTCAAAACAGAAGTGGAGATAAGATTGCATTAGACACTTCAAACCTTTCAGCATATTACACCGATTAAATATGCTCTCACATTTTCTAACTGAACAGCAAAATGTAATATTTTGTTCACAGCACCTAAGATAAGCCTACAAAGCATTTCCCTCATTTGCTTCCATATATGTTATTTCTGCCAAAACCTGGAAATTGAGGAGGATTTCAGTGATCAAACAGGACAGACCTTTTTGAGTGTAGTTATAACATCGGTGTTCTTTTGCAGGATTTGACTGGTGACCTGTACAGAGCCCAGCTCATCCAAGGCCTGTAAACATTTCTCAATGTCCTGAATAGAAGAAAACAAATCAAATGTTCAGAACAAAAGCATATCAGTCTCGTGTTTATTACACACCAATGTTTAGTAGGGCTGTGAATCTTTGGGAATCGAGCGAATCAATCCAGAATCGATTTTTGGGGTCACAAATCGATTTTTTTCCGATTCTTTCAAATACGAACGAAATACGTTACTTTACCGTTTCAATCTCTGCAAATCACATGAGTCACGTCAAGCCCTTTCTTACCCGGGCCGGGTTGACGGTAAAATCCAATGTGTTTCCAAATGGTTGCTTTCAAAGACCGCGGCCTGGCTTGCATGTCTGTACATAGCCCATGCTGCTTCCTTGTTTTGCCTAGAACTACGCTGGCTGAGAAGGCACATCCACACCCGCAAAAAAAATCGTTTTTTGAAAATGAGAATCGATTCTGAATCGTTCAATGTGAGAAATGCGATTCGAGCTCAAAGTGATTTTTTCCTGCACCCCTAATGTTTAGTAACAAAACACACAAATCACTTTGTGCTCATTAACAAAATTTGTTCCAGGTTCCACTCACAGGGTTGTCTACTTTCAGTGCAAACTTGATGTCTGTGTGGAGCTTCTGAAGTTTCTCTTCTGGAGAAGGCTCTGAGAACACAAAGCAGTAAGTGTGATTAAGATGGACTGTATTGATCCCTGAGGGAAATATGAATATTTTGTGCAGTAATCGTAATGAGTCAGTCTACACTTGAGCAGGTAAGAAAATGACATTGTACACAGCAGCTCTTCCCAGTTAATCATCAAACTTAAGACAAGAGTCCTATGATCCGAGGATCGCGAGTTCAAATCCCAATCATGCTGTTTTTAGAGTGCAATCGACAGCCGGGGCCTCGAAAGAGCAGAATTGGCTGTGCAAGATGGCACACTCTCCCTACCACTATATAAAAAATACAGTGTCAGCCAACTCAGGCGACTGCTAGGCGATCCATCCAAACTGGGGATCTGCGCTTTCCTCCGAACGCACTAGCTGCCCAGCAGCAATGCATCCCCAGCAGTTTGGAAAAAAGGAGTCTTGATGTCACTGGTATCTACAGAGGTCCCCTCCCAAGAGAGTCAGTGACATTACAAGTGATGGAGAGAGGGAGACTTGATAAAAGGGGTGGGTTAATTGCCCACTAAATTACATTGGGGAGAAAAAAAGGGGGAAAAAAAGTCTAAGAGAGACTTTCCACCTTGTCTATTTCAGATTTCATACCTTTTTTCTTCTCAGGCAGACGTTCAGGTCTTCGTCTTGGCTTCTCAGGCTTAGACCTTTGCAAAGCACATTGCACAGTTTTAATTAAACAGAACCCAAACAAAACAGAAACACAAACAGTTCTTATGTAAGCAAGAAAAAGACAAGACAACATTTGTACCTTGTTCTGTGCTTCTCCTCAGATCTCTGCACTCTCTTCTCCTTCTTATCCCTCTCCTTTTTCTCTTTTACTTCTTTCTCTTTCTTTTGTCTGCCTTTCTGGCTGTCTTGGCGTTTTGCTGTTCTTTTCACCTGAGGAGAAACTTTGAGATAAATACTCATGATCACTGCACAGTCCAGAAAATGTAATGCATTCTACACCGGGCTTACATCAGCGGGTGGTGGCGAGTCAGAGTCTGAAGGTGCAGGAATAGGAGGCGGTGGTGGTTTCTTGGACTTTTTGAGAGGATGGTCATCCACACCCTCATCCGAGCTGCTGCTGCTACTGCCGCCGCCATGTCGGCCTTTGTTTTCTTTCTCCTTCTTCTTTTTCTCCTCCTCCTCTTTCTCCCTCTCCCTCAGCCGACGGAGTTCCTCGGCCTCCTCTTTCTTTCTGCGCTCCTCCAGCTCCCGCCGCCGCTGCTCATCTCGTTTTTTCCACTCACTGATGCGGTCCGGCTCACTGTCACTGTGCAACCAGCAGCAAATAAAATCAACAAACTGGGCAGGATTAAGTCTGTATGTATTGTGGCTTTGCACTGCTTGAGTCCCTTTTACCCTGTCCAGTAACTGCATTAAAAGATTAGATTATAACATTTACATTCTTTATTGTCCCCACAACAATAACTCTTTTTTACATGATAATTTTTTCTCTTTCTTTCTCTCTTATAACTAAATCTGCTCTATGTTATTGTGCTTTTGAGTCAATTAATTATCATCTGAGGCTTCTATAAGTTAAAAGAGCTCTACACACCTGTCACTGTCTGAAGAAGAGGAAGCAGCTCTTTCTGGAGCTGGTTTGGGTTTCCTTGCTCGTGGCTTCGGTGGAGGTTTCTCTGAATATAATGAAAGGCAAGTCTCATTTAGTACGTCATTGTGTTTATTATAAACTTTATTATAAGCATCTGAACTAAAATAATAATCATAAATGCTTCAACTCTTAGGAGTTCCTATCAACATTCACTTAACCAATTAGTTAATTAGGCTACGTTAAACAATGACAGCTTCTGGTATCACCTTTCTTGCGTGCCTGTGGTCCCTTCCTTGGAGGAGGTTCAGAGTCAGAGTCTGACTTGGAGCCAGACTGAGATTCGGACCCAGATATGGCTGGCCGTGGCTTCACATCCTCAGAGTCGCTCCTGTCCACCTTATGATCTGACTGTGAGCCCGAATCAGAGTCAGAGTCTGAGGATGCTTTCTGAAAGCACAACATGCAAAAAAAAAAAAAAAAGGAATAATGCAGAACTTATACTGATTTAAACATGGTGTCCATCCTTAAATCAGAGGTATATACATACTTTTTTCCTGCCTCTGCCTACAGGCTTCTTGCCACCTCGACCACCCGACTCTTTCTGTGGAGTGAAGTCCTGAAGAACACGCATGCAATAACATGCAGCATACCATGTGACACCAAGCACTAAAACAATCACTCATACCAGACTTATTTCTCTAGTATGTGATTATAGTTTGCTGTGGCAAATGAGTTATGTTGACACATCAATACAATTCCAGTCATTTTTTTTCTTCATCAAGATTCCCTAACAATGTAAAATGACAAATCTGCACTGTCAGAATTATTACACTGAACTGTGTAATAGTGAATGCGTTTCATTTATGGCTATGCTGATATATTGCTACAGTCAAATAGTTTAAAAGTGAGATGACATTAATCTGTACAAGACTACAACTGTCCTGCAATGATGTACTTGGAACATACCTGGTCACTGTTTTTGCCAGAGTCTGAGTCAGAGCTGGGTGAAGGTTCTGGCTCCGAGGGAGATCCGCTCTCCTCTTCATCTCGCTCACTGGATGACGCTCGTCCTCTCTTTGCCTGGGGCCGCTAACGGAGAACCCATAAAACTTCACCTCACATGAATGCAATGGATCAGCACACATTTTACTGTATAATTTTAATGCAACAGTCCCCAGAAGAGAGATATCAAAAGAATAAAATCCAAATGCATATACGCAGAGATTTCAAGTTCAATAATTATGATATGCTTTTCAATGCATCGACAGACAACAATCATTATCCCTGTTCTTCAGTTTACCTTTTTATATGACATTTAGACTCTACAACTGAAGTGTCATTTACCTTCGGTGCTGGAGCTTTCCGTTTTACTGCTCCTCTCCCCTGTTCTTCACTCCCGGAATCAGAATCATCACTGCCGGTTTCTGCTTTCCTTGGGACCACTGCCTCCTCCTCATCTTGTGCATCACTTCCTGCTGCAGCTTCGTTGTCCTCACTCTCTGATGAGCTTGCAGCCTAAGCATTTGGCAATTTGGTTCATTTATTAAAAAAGGACATTTATGTGCACTGTAAATGATTTCTCAGGTTATTCTTTCCTTTATCTTGGTAGAGAAATATGACCTTTGAACCTTTTACAGTGGTATGAAAAGTAAACTCTGGCTGAGACCAAAATGGCTCCTTACTTATATTTTAGGCCAATAAGGAATATGCTGGCCATTTTTCTCCGAGTGTCTAAATTGTAAAATGGAATTTGCATTGCAAGCTTCTTTGTTATTAAACAACAGAGAGTGGAAGGAAAGAGCTGACATTGCCAAGGTCACCACAACTCGGATTGCGGGAATTGCGCACTATTTCTTCGATTCCCGCAATTTTCGCCTTAATAATGCGGGAAATTCTCGCACACAATTACAGCGAAAACGTTCAGCAAAACATTCGCTTGGTTTGGATTGTGAGATGGACGGATGGTCAGATGGACCGACTTCCGTACTGGACGCTGCACTCGGCGCTCACTCTTCCTCAGTTTACAGAGCTAAGAGAACCTTCTGCTTTAGAGGCGTTTCTCTCAGTCAACTTTCAGAACCAACACAGTCACTGATAAGAACGTGTGGCACGCAAACACGGAGCGCTGGCTAAAACGCAAATCTCCATCGGCTGAAATTGAACCCGCTCAGAAAACAGCACCGGTGTTTTGCCGAATTCTGACTCTCCGCCAGAATCCTACTCCCCTTCGCGTGCACGCGCATCATACAGCAGTGCAGAGCACATCGTACTCGCTGTTTCTGTTGTTTCTGTATTTAAATAACTATTTTTGTCATTACGTTCACAGAAAACAACAGAACATCTCATAAATCACTAGTTGTGTTATAGTTAACAAACGGAAGTCCTAAATAAATCCATATTATTAGAACGTTGTTAAAACAAAATACACAACTGAGATTCTGCTACAGCTCCTAACATCATCTCGTGTCATTGGTCTAAATTCAGTGATTCACATCTTTTCAGAAGAAATAATGACATTGTACACTATTTAAATGTTGTCTGACCCAGAGCTGAGTTATAAACAAATCAAGTGTGCTTACACAGTAAATATTCAGTGTTAAATCAACACTATCAGAGTTAAATTAAGACTGAGGGTGTCAAAATGTAACACTCCCATTTAACTCTAATAGTGTTGATTTAACACTGGCAGATTTACTGTGTACAGAGTTGAGTTACACACCATATATACCATCAAATCATAGTGACAACCTGACCAGAGAGACCTGCACTGCAAAAACAACAAGCTGAATAATCACAGTTCATATTTAGAGACAATGTTTAAGCTTTGTTTGGTCAAATATGTTAGTCTATAGATTAAATGCTCAAATCCCTACTTTTATCAAATCAGTGGAGACAAGGTAATCAAAAGGACAAGGTAAGACCTGTAGTTAAGCTCACCAGCAGTATCCCCCCCCAAAAAAATGTAGAAATCCCCCTTATGTGACACATTTAAAGGGGGAATCCCCCCCCCATTTTGAAAAACGAATTTCAGGCCCTGTATTATATATATATATATATATATATATATATATATATATATATATATATATATATATATATATATATATAAAAAAGAAGAAAAGAGAAAAAAACACAAATTCTTGTACCGTTTGATTGCTTTCAATTTCACGTCTTAACAGATGCAATTAAGTGTGTATATTACAAGCACATGTTTTTAAATAATGCTTTAAATATAGCTCAGGCACTCATATTTGGTTGATGTTTGAATAAATTAAATCAAATATTTAAGTAAATAAATCAAAAACGATTTTACTATATTTATGGCTGGAACATGTAGTAAACACACCTTTCAGTCATCTTAAGAAAATGTCTTAATTGATTGGACAAATAATACAAACAAAAGATACAAATAAAATATTCAGACCCTACAAAATAACATTCATGCAGAATTTCCAGTACTGTTTTAGTAAAATTTGATAATTCCTACACAGAAACAAAACTTCACCAAGTAGACAGCATAACTTTTAATATGTGTAATGAAAATGAGACACTTACAGCAGGAGTACTGTATGAAGCATGGGGATTGTTCTGAATTTCCCACAATCCCTCATTAAATCCTTTCCTTTTGTTTGGTTTCCCATAACGGTCCTGGTTCTTCTCATAGGCAAAGAGGTCCTTTGGTGCAAGGAATGCTCTACATGGGAAGAAAAAAAAAAATACTTGGAGTGCCATCTATTTGCTTGTATAAACAAAATAAATAGAACTGTCTGCATTTAGACGTGAAAATAACCATGATCTTCACCAAAAAAAAAAATAAAACAAACAAGCCAAAAACTTTACAAAGTGCTGGACTATATTCATATAAATTACTGCAAAAAAATCTATAAACTATATGCAATGTATTCCACATTACCAATGACATTTAGATTCACAATGACAATTAAATCAAGCAATGATTACATTAAAGTGAAATTTCCTGCTGTCAAAGAGCACTTACGTTTCATGAGTCCCAAAGAAAAAAATGGGGATTTTGTTAGGTGGCGGCTTCACAGCTCCTTCAGCAACATCTTCAATCTAGAAATGACAGTCAACAGACAAAAATATATGATGTGAGGAAGGACACACATTTAAAAGCCCATTCAGAGTGACAGTTTTAATGCCAGAACAATTCTGTACGTTATTAAGGCATGAAGTATGTTGTGTTTTTTCAAAATACAGGAGTTGTAAAATAACATTTTGCAATGAAGATATCTTCAGTTGAGCGGATGAAGTTTATGATGAAAAAAAAAAAACAGAGAATGCAAGTCAGAACACACAAAAGCAGAAAAGGGAAGAAAAATAAATGTCTAAGATGTGCACATACTAGTGCATATGCAAAAAATAGAAGAGTGTTAAAAAAGCAAATTTGTAATTTAATTCAAACTGGAAAGTAGACATATTATATTGATTAAATGTAAAGTGAAATATTAGAAGCATTTCTGTTTTAACATCAATACTGTTTGAACAGTGAATTACCTCAAAATTAAATATTTTAATAACTTTAGAATAAGATTCTGGATTTTCATGAACTACAAACCCAACTGATCCAACAGTAACAAAGACTTGAAATGTCATCCAACAAAGACCTGAAATGTCACTTTACATGTATATCATGAATATAATATGAGAGTTAAATTTTTTGAGTGAAATTATGAACGACAGCGAACTCTCATCACCATATTCTCATTTTCTAAGCTGAACTAGTGAACTAAAAACAAAACAACCTGTCAGACTGGACTCCTGTGGCTGCTAGCAAGTTTCAGAGAAATTTAACCCAAGGTGTGCATTTTAAAATCTCTCTTCCAACAAAACAAAAATGTATTTCAGTACATCTGTAGTAAGATTCATTGGCCAGCTCCCAGGATGATTTGCACTGCTGGCCTGCGAGTTTTTCTCCGTTTAGTTAGGAGAGCTATCTCTGTTTCTGCAGCTCTCTGTATGTACTAATGCTGCTAACCAAGACAAGCTCGGATAAGATACATTTTATTAGATGTTTTTAAAGAAATGTGTTTAAAATGCAGGCCTGTCCTGCACTGCTATGTCTGTAGCATGTCTGGGCTAGCTGGGGGTGTGTGTGTGTGTGTCGGAGAGCCCCGCTCTGCCCCCCTCTCGGGATGCAGAGCTCCGGCCTCTTGCTTACCCTGGCCGGCCAGTGCGGGTACCCCTTCATCTTGGCGAAGACCAGGTCCCCTGGCCGAAAATTGTGCGGCATCTCGTCAGATTACGTTGTGCAAAAGTAGTCTGTGTAGTATCTGGTTCTGGCCCGTTGGCTGTGGCCCGTTTTTCCACACCGGACCGGAGCTCCACAAAACGCGCTCAGGCTCCTACACTAACTTCCGCTCACACAATCGCAAAACAGCGGAAGTCACTCCTTATTTGCGGCGTCTCATTGGTTGACCTACCTGCCATTCATTTTTCTTACCCAATGAAAACTTACAATGTGTATAGCGCATAGATTATTATTGCAATCAAGTGGAAACGTTTCCAACCGACAAAATGTGAAAATAATGCTTGTAAAAACTAAAAAAAATTCAGATATATTGTTAATGTCTCAGGAGATAAATATTGGAATCTATCTCAGACCTCAGTTAACAGTGTTTGTGCAGAGTGGTCAGTATTTGTGATATCATTTAATCAACAATTTAAAAAGTTATAATGCTTTTGTGAAACGTTAGAAAAATACACGAAGACTGGGGACAAATCTACTTAATCAAAAGAAATGGAGAGCATCCATGGCCTGATGGTTAGGGATTGGGCCAGAAGGTTGCTAGTTAAATCTCCTGTCAGAACATGACTGAAGTGCTTTCAAGCAAGGCACTTAAACTCTAACTGCTTTCCAGGCGCTGTAGATAGGGCTGCTCACTGCCGCTTAATGTGATGGCTTGTGTGTTTATGCATGTGTTTCACTGCATGATGAGTTAAGTACAGATGTGTACATTGGAAGAAACTGTAGTAGTTATTTATTTTTCTGTAGCAGGAGAGCAACTTCATTTTCTCATGATCTCATAATAATAATAAAAAATAATATAGTGGCATTGCTGAGATCAGAGTCAAGCAGTGGTGGATGAAGTACACCAATTATGTACTTGAGTAAAAGTACAGTTACCTTGCATTGAATTTTACTTAAGTAAAAGTAAAAGTATTCAC
>BRDA01060220.1:0-14445 GCA_036984385.1 Crenuchus spilurus
ATTATTATTATTATTAATAATAATAATAATAATAATAATAATAATGGTAATAATAATAATAATAATATTAATATTAATAATAATAATAATAATAATAATAATAATAATAATAATGGTAAAAAAAATAAAAATAAATAATAATAATAATAATAATTATTATTATTATAATGATGATAATAATAATAATAATAATAATAATAATAATAATAATAATAATAATAATAATAATTCATTAGAAGATGTAAGGGTTAGGCTTTGGGCAATGCCTTTGATTACACCTCCACATACACATGACGTCTGTCCTTTTCCATGTATCGCAGGTGTGGTGTTCCCCTACCAGCCTCACCATGGCCGCTACCACATGACCTTCCAAGCAGCGCAACAGGCGTGTGAGGAGCAGGATGCTGCACTGGCTACATTCGAGCAGCTCTATACAGCTTGGAATGAAGGGTTGGACTGGTGTAATGCTGGCTGGCTGGCTGACGGTACAGTGCAGTACCCCATCACTCAGCCCCGGACCCCCTGCGGAGGCCTCGACCTGGCCCCCGGCGTGCGCAGCTATGGAACCAGACACAAACACCTGCACCGCTATGACGTCTTCTGTTTTTCCTCCTCTATCAGGGGTAAGAGACAGTTCTGCAATACCTAAACTGTTCTCCATTGCTTTTTATAGTGGCTAAGTTTTCTCTACATGTGATAAAGTATAAAAACAGCTGATATAATGAGTCAACTTATATTCGGCATTGACATCTTTGACTTCAAAATATTCCAAACATGGCAAAAATACTGAAATTCAGAAACCTAAACTGTCATATATTTAATATTCATAATTTACAATCTCAATATCAGAACATCAGTTTATTAACACTGATGTTGACCACACAAAACATCTTGGGCTCATACTGTTAGCAATGAAATAAAAGTGAATGTAAGAAAAACTCAATTTTTAATATATGCATATGTCCCAAATTTTTCTGGTTTGGGGTTGTATGTTCATCACACATAAAGTGTCACGCTCCCTGCTCCTCCAGCCTGTCCCATTTCCTTACACTTCTCTCCAGAACTACATTTCCCATCATACCTTGTTATCTCGTCCATTCCTTTACATACCCGAACTCCAGTTCCCTTAAGCTCTAGCTGCCCTCGCTTATCCCGTTCATTTCTCTGTAGTCACACTTACTGAACTCCTTTTTCCAGAATCCTTGTTAGGACCCCTCTAGTCATGTAATACCCGTCTCAGCTATAGCCTATTCCCTTTCCTTATCCCTCCTATAAAGCAGGCTCATTCACATCCTCTCATTGCGAAGTATTATATCTACCTTAGATCATAGCAAGCGTTATTAGTCTTTATACCTTCTCGTATTCCAACCATGGAATTTGGTTTCCATTCCATTTAGGAGGCAAACGTTCTATGAATGTTTTACAAATTTTTATACATTTTATAAAGGGTCACTACCCCAAGTACTGCAGCTATTCCTTCAAGAGGAAAAAACCTAAATATTTCCCTAAACCACTCAGTAACTGAAGGGTTACTGACGGGCGTCGTAGTGGGGGGAAAAGTGGCACGGAGTTACCAGGGCCCCAAGTGTGGAGAGGGCTCTTGAGGAGTCTGGAATTTTATTTTCCTTTAAATATTAAAAGAAATAATATTTAATAATAGCGGCGGGGCCCTGGGCCCTGCTTGTGCATAGGGCCCAGAATTTGGTGCTACGCCCCCTGTTAGCCAGGAATAGCAATTTATGAAGTGAAAAGGATAAGGAGACCAGAAATAGACCTGGTTTTCTTTTCAGTTTTATATAAAAAAATAAAAAATAAAATAAAATAAAATAAAATAAAATATATAATAATAATAATAATAATAATAATAATAATAATAATAATAATAATAATAATAATCTGAGATTCTGTATTTCTGATTTTCATGAGCTATAAGCCAAACTGATCACCATTAAAACAAAAAGGCTTGACACATCACTTTATGTGTAATAAACATAAAATATTCACTTTTTAAAATTTAATTACAAACATCAATGAACTTTTTTCAAAAATGAAAGAAGCAAACTTTAAAAACTGTTTAAAATGAAAGGGATTCACTTTGTTGATCAGTTCTTTAAAAACCCTAGTCCAGATTTACAGTATCAGTCAAAAGTTTCTCATTCAGTGTTTTTATTTTGATCCTACATTGTAAATAAACACTGAAGTCATCCAGACTCTGAGTGAACTCATGAATCATGTAGTAAACTTAAAAGTGTTAAACAAACAAAACATGATTTAGATTTTACTTCAAAGTAGACACACAACTGATGTCTCAAACACATTAAGAGGCAAGAAATGCAAGTCATGAACTCTTGACAAGACACAGCTGTTAATTGAAAGCCATTCCAGGTGACTACCTCATAAAGCTGACTGAGAAAATGCCAAGAAAGCTGCATCTAAGCAAGAGGAGCCTACTGTGAAGAATGTCAAATATAAACATATTCTGGTTTGTTTACTTGTTTGTTTACTAAATAATTACAGATGTGTTTACTCATAGTTTAGATGACTTTAGTATTAATCTACAATACAGAACATTTTTAAATCATGAAAAACACTGAATGTCTAGAAGGTGTCCAAACTTTTGACTGGTACTGGAGTCTGTTCGTTAATAATAAATGTATAACATACATCCATAACATACAAGTGATCTGTTGTTAACATGATGTTCTCCTGCAGGCAGAGTGTATTATCTCCAGCACCCTCAGAAGCTCAACTTCACTGAGGCGGTGCAGGCCTGTGTCGAGGATGATGCCGAGATAGCCAAAGTAGGTCAGTTGTATGCTGCTTGGAAGTTCCTTGGACTGGATCGCTGTGATGCTGGCTGGCTGGCTGATGGAAGTCTGCGCTACCCTGTTAATAACCCTCGCCCAAACTGTGGGCCTCAGGAGCCGGGTGTTCGTAGCTTTGGCTTTCCCTCCCCACACCAGAGGCACGGGGTGTACTGCTATAGCTCCAGGTAAAAGGTAAAAGACTTATTAAGTGTCTGCTTTTGACTATTGAATGTGAACTGAAGTAATAAAACCATCTTCCATCCAGAGCTTAGGCCTGGAACCTTGTGTTGCAGATGAAGAACTGGTAGACATTAATGACAGACTTCCAGTAATGATGAAAACATTACAGAGTGATGCAAGGGTATAGATCATTAACTTTTTTAATTTAAATTTCCAAAAATGTCTGCATAATTGAATAATTAAGACATAATTAAAGTCATTCAGAGAGGCTTGATGGAAATGCAGCATTTTAGAGAGACCTACTGTCAGTGGTGGTGATGGGAACCAGATGTCTCAGGCATTAAATTAGCCTCTTACTGTAGTTTTACAAAAGGTTTAGGCCAAAATGACAGTATAATAGATACATTTGGTAAATATATGCTGTTCCAAGGCTAAATGGTATACTGGGTGACTCACTCAGCGAAAGGTATTGAACTCACAGATTAGGGGACCAGTGTACTGTGAGTGTTGGTTTGAGAGGACCAAGGGGCAGATTAGATAAGGAACAGCAATTATGATAAAAGCCCATTTCTGCCAGTTGGGGGTGGGGGAAAGGTCATACACTCAAACTAATGAGATGTAAAGTCATAATAATGATATACAATGAGATTATTATGATTCTGAATCTCAAAATTATGACTTAGAATTTCATTATTTCTTACAATGAGCTCATTTTGTCTCTGAATCTCATAATGATCACTTCTCATTATTACGACTATATTTGTCATTATTTTGACTTTGTATCTCATTATTATGACTTTTAGTCTTAGAATTATGACTTTGAATGTCATAATTATTCATTTTAATGTCCTTATTGTAAATTTGTATATTATTATGA
The DNA here is from genome assembly GCA_036984385.1 of Crenuchus spilurus. Lineage (NCBI taxonomy): Eukaryota > Metazoa > Chordata > Actinopteri > Characiformes > Crenuchidae > Crenuchus > Crenuchus spilurus. The sequence goes on from BRDA01060220.1 coordinate 3,865, forward strand.
CTTTAATTCTCATTATTATGACTTTTTATCTCATTATTATGACTTTTAGTCTTAGAATTATGACTTTGAATGTCATAATTATTCATTTTAATGTCCTTAATGTAACTTTGTATATTATTATTATGACTTTAATTCTCATTATTATGACTTTTTATCTCATTATTATGACTTAAATTTTCATTATTGTGACTGAATCTCATTATTTTGACTTTATTTCTCATTACTTTGACTGAATCTCATCATTTAGACTTTGTTTCTCATTATTATAACTTTTATTTTCATTATTATGACTTTTTATCTCATTATTATGACTTTCATTCTCATTACTATGACTTTGTATCTAATTTTTATGACTTTAGTTCTCATTATTATGAATAATTCTCATTATTTTGACTTTGTATCTCATTATTATGACAATTTCACATTATTACTTCTTGACATCTCATTTTTATGACTGACTGTGTGTCATTTAAATGCATTTGTCATATGTATATTGAGCGAGGCTGAACTGTGGGAGTCTGTTAAGTAGTCTGTGGGCCAGTGGAAGATGATCTGTGATTAGTAGCAGTCGCTTGACTCCCTCTGGTGGCTGGCATGGGACCAACCCTAGACTGGACCCTTATAAATAACCTGCAAACTTGGTCACTTTAGATAGTAAACAGAATGGCTGTATTTGACTGTAGATATTGTGACCCATGGTTCTTTTCACTACCATCATAAAGAAATTAGTGAGCTTGTTCAGTCCCCTATAACACCAAACCGCTCTGAATTTCTGAATGTCTTTGGGATGGAGTTATATAGAAATTTTGGAAAATCATTGGATTGTAGCTGTTTATGCTGTAGCTAAACTAGGCAAATGGCAGAACATTTCTATTTTTGCTCTCAAAAGGGTGTAAAATATGTACTTTTTTTTTTTTTACCACAAACATTTCCACTTTATTACACATAATTTCTGGTAAGCTCTGTTTTTACAGTTGCTGGTTTGTTCATCATCATTTTTAGCAGCTTCTGAACCCACATTCTCAGTTATTTGATATGCATCATGATGAAAAGTATGCTAATAATGCAATTAGTGTCTTGTGGGTATGTATGCTATCACTGAGTACTCGGTCAGGTCCATTTATATGAAGCCTTCAGTCCTAAAGCAGAAGGAAATGTGCTCAGTGCACAGTACACAGCAAATACCTCCAGAAATATGCACAAAAATATCTGTTTTTGTACTGTAGACTCTTAAAAGATTGTTCTTCAAGGGTTCTTTAGTAAAGAAAATGGTTCTATTTAGAAGCATAAATACTCAAAGAACCCAAAAGGTTCTTTATATGATGAAAGGGTTATTTCCCAGATAGCTTATGAATGTGGGCCACTTCTGGCTGAGAAATGTAACTGCTGGCCCAATTTTGGCATGGTAAACTACACGTGAGCCAAATGTGACTTTTATATTGAAAATACACATTTGGCCCACATGTTCTAAAACAGATGTGGTCCACTTCTGGCAGAGATATGGCAGTGTTACCTACATATGAGCCATAAGTGGCCCACATATTAAAAAACCTATTTGGCCCACTTGTTCTACAACAGATGTGGTCTACTTCTGACCGAGATATGGCAGTGTTACCCACATCTTTCTACCAGGAGCGGTCTACCGTCAATCCATAAAGCAAGTGGTTCAAATGAAATGGGGGATGAGGGCCAGATGTGGGCCAGAATAATGTTGCTATCTGGGTTAGATTGATGAGGAATGTGCTCTAGATTGTGCTGTAGAACCTTTTGAAAAGGCTTCCATATAGTACCAAAAAGGGCTCTTCTATTATTACAAGCTTGACATTGCAACTACAGTCAAATCCCTTTGGGGGCTATACTGTATAGAACCCTTTTCAGAGAGGTTCTGTATAGAACCATCTACAATACATTCCTCATCAATCTGAAAGAACCATTTCACCATGGAAAGAACCCTTTTGGGTTCTTTAAGTGTTCATGGTTCTATAGAACCATTTTCTTTACTAAAGAACCATTGAAGAACCATCTTTTTTAAGAGCGTAGTCTACTTTACCTCATTACATATAACGTGACAGCTTTATTTAAATGTATGTAATCAGTATACTATTCTAATAGTTCCTGTACATAGTTAAGTGTAAATGATTGGGGGTAGCCGTGGCCTGGTGGTTATCAATCTGACCTTGTGACCAGAAGGTTGCCAGTTTGATCCCTGGCAAAGTCAGGACTTAAATGCCCTTGAGCAAGGCATCTAACCCTCAACTGCTCCATGGGAGCTGTCATAGGGCTGCCAACCACTTCGGGAACAGGTGTGTTTCACTGCGAATGTGGAGGTCAAATTCCATTGTGTTCAATAACACTGGAAAGTTGACTCTAAATCTATATAATAGCTGTTTCTGTTCCATTTATCCAACAATAAAACATGTATTAACTGTATTGTAAATCATGTGTTGACTGCAGGGTTGTTACAATGAAAAATAATCACTGATGAGTTGATTATGATGAGTAATTTAAACTCTTACAGTAACTAAACCTTCATATGTGCTTTTCACCACTGTTTCTGTTATTTTTTAATTTAAGTATTTTTAGTTTGTTTTTCCATTAAAATATATTAAATATGTGCACTGTTTGTTATTGTTCAGTTAAGTCTATTTCATGTTTACTGTTTAAATTCATCATATAACTGGTAGATCAATAACATCTACTAATATAAAACTAATATTTTTACTCAAAATACAAATCTGACCCAAATTTACGCTGATCCAGGAATTCACTTTTAACCAGACATGAGTAGTAACTACGTACTCAGTTTCATGTAACCAGGAAAAGAAAAATGTCCTTAACATCTCATTATTCCTCCTAGACATCAGTAACATCAGATGGATACACACAGGAGGCTTTAGCTTAAGTTACTCAAATACATCCCCTGTGAAAAGGACCTCAGTAATATCACGTCAGTTTTGATGCTGATCTCAGCCAGTCTCATTTTTGTCTCATGCTACTTCTGTGGAATTTTAGGAGCAGCTGATTTAAGTCTCCTGACCCATAAAGGAGCAACATTTGAGCAATAAAAGTACTTTAACCCAAGAAAAATCTCATTCACGTCTCAAAATTTCTCCTAGACAACAATGAGATTAGATAGAAACACAAAGCAGACGTTATCTTAAGTCTTGCTCAAATATTTCTCCAGAGTAAATACAGGTGTTAGACAATGAAACTGAAACAGCTGGTTTTAGAGCACAATAATTTATTAGTGGGTGTAGGGCCTCCTTTTGCAGCCAATACAGGGTCAATTAGTCTTGGGAATGACATATACAAGTCCTGCACAGTGGTCAGAGGGATTTTAAGCCATTCTTCTTGCAGGATAGTGGTCAGGTCACTACGTGATGCTGGTGGAGGAAACCGTTTCCTGACTCGCTCCTCCAAAACACCCCAAAGTGGCTCAATAATATTTAGACACAAAGACTTGCTGTCTTGGTCACAGATGCGCCAGCAAGACGTGCACCAACAATTTGTCCTCTTTTGAACTCTGGTATGTCACCATAATGTTGTGTGCATTGTAATATACTATATAACTGTGCTCTTACCTGCTAACTGAACCTTCACACTCTGCTCTTACTGGTGCAATGTGACATTAATGAAGATTGGCCACCAGACTGGTCCAATTTAGCCATGAAACCTCCCACACTAACATGACAGGTGTTTCACTTTCATTGTCCAACCCCTGTACCTCTGTTATGTCATGTGTGTCTCATAGATTCTCTCACACTGCTCAGCTTATTTACATTAATGGTGACTAAAGATCACTCAGTGTGAACTCATCTATTTCTCATCCAGGACAAAGAGTCTTCTCGGTGTTGATATTGTGAATAACTGTAAAGTTTATCTGAGGCAGAAGTCTTTTTTTATCTCATGCTATTTCTAAGGAATTTTAGGAGAATCTGAATTAAGTTTCCTGAGCTATAAAAGAGCAACATTTGAGATACTATGCTGAGCACGGTGCACATACCTTTACTTTACCTACTTATTATTGGGCTATACATTGAGCCTACCTTAAAACATAAAACCTCCCTAAATCAAGAAATGTGCCCATATAGGCCCTATCTATAGAAAGTTACTGGGCTGCCCAAATGAATCTAATTTAGGCAGCCTACCTATGTCCCAAAGACAGTCCATATTACCAGAGCCCATGCCCAACCTGAACCCAGCTAACCCATGTTAAATCCATGTGTGTCCCACTAAAGTGTGCTGGCTGGGTTGCTGAATGTACAGTTTCTCAGTACTTAAGTTGCTTTAACCTGCTATTATTGTACACTTACTTGGCTTAAGTTTGAGCTACTCTGTCCACCTCTGGCTATAACAGCAACTGTACACTGTAAAAAAATCACTGTAAATTAACATTAAAATACTAATAGCAGTTATACTGTTATTTTACAGTACATCTACTGTTATTTATTTTCACCGTGTTTTACTGTATATTGAATTACAGCATGCAACAGTAGAATAACTGCTTTTATGGTAATTTTACAGTACATGCAAGCATGTTACTGCTATTTTACAGTACGTTTAAGTTATATGTCATTTTGTGACAATTTTATTTATTGTCATCTACATGACATTTTATTGTCATAGTACGAACATGGTAATTTTATGGTACATGCAAGCATGATACTGTTATTTTACAGTACATCTACTGTTATTTATTTTAACAGTGTTTTACTGTATATTGAATTAAAACATGCAACAGTAGAATAATTGCTTTTATGGTAATTTTACGGTGCATGCAAGCATGATACTGTTATTTTACAGTACATTTACTGTTATTTATGTTAACAGTGTTTTACTGTATATTGAATTACAGCATGTGACAGTAGAATAACTGCTTTTATGGTAATTTTACAGTACATGCAATCATGTTACTGTTATTTTACAGTACATTTACTGTTTATTTTAACAGTGCTTTACTGTATATTGAATTACAGCATGTGACAGTAGAATAACTGCTTTTATGGTAATTTTATGGTACATGCAAGCATGTTACTGTTATTTTACAGTACATCTACTGTTATTTATTTTAACAGTGTTTTACTGTATATTGAATTACAGCATGCAACAGTAGAATAATTGTTTTCTTGGAAACTTATATTACAGTGCCTCTATTCGAATTTAACAGTATAATGATGTCATTGTCCTGTTAATCATTCTACAAGTTTTGTTTCTTTGATTTTCTGATGGATTTGTTTACTTGCAGCGGGCACTGTTTTGCTCCTGACACTAATGTAGTGGCATATAGGAGAACAATTAAAAAGTACATGTTTCACTCAGGTTTTGCTTTTTTAGGCTTTCACACAAGCACTTGTGAACAAACCAGAGTGTAAATAATGCCAAAAAAATTTTTTTCTAGCTAATCTTCTCATCTATGATAACTACACAAAACTCCAAAATTAAAACTTCCCAAAATAACCATAACTAAAGTCTGCTTACACTTAAACAATGAACAACAAGACAGTAAACAATGCAAAAATGCACGTGCCCCTTGGTGGCCACTTGGTGCCACAATACTACAAAATATGGTGATGTACTGTAAAATGCAGTGTTGATGTTGTCAATATACAGTAATACTGTGAATAAATGTTTGCTCTTCACAGTATTATTACAGTGTAAAATTTTGGGTAAACAAAGGTCATTGAGTTTTTACATTTACACATTAACAGTAATCTGGAACTGATGTCATATTTAGGCCCCACCAGTAGGGGTCTCATCTGTTGAGTTTACTCAGTGGACACAGAGGATAGAGGAGCTCTAGGCCAGAGAGGAGGAAAGGCAAGTCTGCTTCAGAAGAGCCCTAAAAGGCTCCATTCAGTCAAGGGCCAGCTGAGTGCCTGCACTCCACCCCACTGAACAAACTGTAGCTCCTGTAATTTTACAGTCTTCTTACTCAAAGCAACTTGTTTGCTTTAGTCCGACCCCACATGCATTTGCAGACTGGGTTTGGACGAGGTGAAAACACTCAACTTTCCATTAGATGTGAATAAACTCTCAGTTAAATGAGGACCACTACTGTTGGTCTGCATGAGATCAGGAACAAAGAATGAATACACGTTATTAAAAGTGATGTATGGAAGGTTTTATTTGGCATTCTGTTGTTTTCTTCCTTTTTGGTAACACATTTATTTCTACAACAAAACAAAAAAAACAAGCTGTGTGTGATCTGTGACTACGCTGACATTATCTCGAAAAAGATAACTGCTCAGTTCTCATGACGACCTCAGTTTCACTTCATTGCATCTGCAGCTTCAATGGCTTCATTTCCTTCACTGAGATATGTATAGATAAGTCCTAGTCCATGAAGTGAAGGTGAACTCTTTAACCCCTGTTTCCCAGTACAAAGGTCAGTCTTCTGTGCTTGTTCTGATCTACATTTGCATGACATTAGATTTTCTAACACTTGGTTTTAAGGCGTCTTTCGTCTACTGTGTTGTATTTATCAGTACATCGATGACAACATTGATGATGAAAACAAGATTACAGTTTACAAAAAAGTCCCCTAATGCTGAGGAAAAGAGGCACAGCCTCTCACTGACACTAAAGCTGACCCAAAGGCCGTGTGTTTCATAAGAAAACATTCATAAGGCACTTGTTAAAACTGATAGTAACTGAAAAAAAAAAACATTGTGGGAAATATAACAAGACATCTCTGAGGTCTTCTGATAGTGGAGAACGAGAGTAAAAGCAGTAAGTTATCCAGCATTGTGCTGGATTTGCGGTACTGTGCCCTGCACAGCTCACGTTGAGGCGAAACATGTAAATAAACTGCACAAATAAGCTTACGATTGCCTTCAAACTGACAGTTTAAGATAATTCTGCATCTGTTAAAAATAAAGGTGCCAAAATGGTCAATTGATGTGATGCCACAGAAGAGCTGCTGCCAATAGGTGGATGGTTCTTTAAAGATCTTGCACAGTGCCACATCAAAAAATTTGAATGTCATGAGAAAGTTCATTTGTACTCATAATTGAATTCCTGAAAGGAAAATATGTTTTATTTCAGATGCAAAGTGACATTTTTAATGTATGACTTGTAGATGACTTGTATGACTAATGAATCAGAAATTCAGAATCTCAGATTATTTTGAGCAAATTACTATTCAAACAGTATCAACATCATCTTAAATATATATCACATTATATGTGATGAATATAAAATATATGAGTTTATCTTTTTAAATTACATTCTGAATAAAAATTTACTTTTTCAAAATATGTAAATTTTTGGTGCTGCAATTTTAAAATATGTACATTTTTGGTGCTGCAATTTTAAAATATGTAAATTTTTGGTGCTGCAATTTTAAAATATTTACATTTTTGAAGATGAGATTTTAAAATATTTACATTTTAAAATATATTTTTTTGTATTTAAATTTTTAGAGATGCAATTTAAAAATATTTAAATTTTAAAATATATATTTTTCCTATTTAAATGTTTGTAAATGCAATTTTAAAATATTTACATTTTTGGAGATTTGTAAATCACAGCAGTGTGATTGTGAAGAACCTTTAAAGTTAAAAATTCTCTTCATAATTGAAAGGCTCACTTATTCTTTAATGCTGTTAATTAAATTTTTCATTCCTCTTTGAAATTTGTAATTAACCCATTAAAAATAAAAATAAATAAATACAAAATTTGTTGAAAAAAATATATTTTAAATATAAAAATATTTAAAAATGACGGTTATTACAAAATATAAATCCATCAACATATAGAAACGTATTTTTATATTTAGTATTGTAATAGAAATACACTGATCAGCCATAACATTAAAACCACCTGCCTAATATTCACAGCTGTGATGGTATCTTGTGTTCTGGACATTAGCAGAAGATCATTTAAGTCCTGTAAGCGGTGTAATGGCATGGATCTGACTGATTTGATTGTCCAGAACATCCCACAGATGCTCAATTGGACTGGGATCTGGAGAATCTGGAGGCCAAATCAAGACCTTGAAGACTTGGTCATGTTTCTCAAACCATCCTGAACAATGCTTGCAGTGTGGTAGGCTGCTGTCTTTAGGGAATACAATTGCCGTGAAGGGATGTACGTGGTCTGTGACAATGTTTAGGTAGGTGGTCAAAATAACCACATGAATGCCAGGACACAAGGTTTTTGAAGCATACCATTGTCTAGAGAATCACACTGACTTGGCTATTTCCTACGTATGATGCCATCTCTTCCTGGGTAAATCATGCATAAGCAGCCAGCAACATGATGACCAAGAATACCTGCTTACATGACCATTGCATGTGCTTTAGGCAGTGGAAAGTGGTCATCATGGGCACTGTTTGTAGCTACACAGCCCAATATGCAACAATGCATGTGTTCTGAGACCTTTCCACCATAACCAGGATTAAGTTTTTCAGCTGGTTGTGCTACAGCAGCTCTTCTGTGAGATCTGTCAGACCAGAGACATCAGTGTGTATTAAACACATATAACTCTGTCATTTGTTTCATTGTTGTCCATCTTTGGAAGGAACTAACCACTGCTTACTGGGAACACCATACAAGACTGCTCTGACCATCTAGCCATCACAATCTGGCCTTCATTAAAGTCAAATCTTTATGCTGCCCATTTTTCATCAAATCCATCAAAGAACTGACTGTTCTCTTCATGCCTAATATATCCTCTTAACAGGACAATGTTATTCACATTGCCTATCAGTGGTGTTAATGTGGTCGGTTGGTGCATATATATATATATATATATATATATATATATATATATATATATATATATATATATATAAAGATTTCCTAAAGTTGCTGTCAATGGATGGGCCTTTAAAGAACCATGTTTACTGTAATTCATGTTGTCCTGGATGTAGATATTTAAGAACCTTTATTTTTAAGAGTGAGCCCAGTTTCTGGCCAGAACTGTGCTGAAATTAACATGATTTACTGAATTTCACTCAAATGTGTACATAAATTCCCTCATAAAATATACTAGTGCATCTAAAAAAAATAGAATACTGTGAAAAGTTTTCTTTAATAATTTAATAAAAAAATATATTCATTCATTCATTACATATAAGGTGACATATTTCAAGCGTTTTTTTTTTTCTCAATGTTAATCAGTATGACTCATAAAAGTCGGAAATGCAGAATCTCAAATTACAGTGGAACCTTGGTTATCGTCTGCTCTGGTTTTTGTACAATTCGGTTATCATCAACTTTTTTCAGGACAATTTAGTCTCAGTTATCGTTCATCCACCCGGTTTTCATTGGTGGGCCCATGTGACTTGCCATAAATTGCGCAAAACAAAGCATCCGCCCACACATTCCTCACTCATCCATGCGCTCGTCATTTATTCTGACTTTGTTTCTCATTGTTTCTCGTTGATAACACTCAAAAGAAACTTAAACTTGTCGCACTAAAGCGACGACACACAGCGCTACCACCTGAAAACGGTGTGTAAACAAATAGCAGCTGAGAACATTGAGAACAGGTGTACAAAACAAAGGCTGCGGCTGGACCACACCAGCACTCTCTAAAACAGAGCGTAAACCTGTAAGAGTGATGTTAAATGTTCATTTATCCATTTCATTAGTCTTTTGTATTTATTTCTCATTGTGTTCTGTATGTAAAACTATAGTTATTCTATATAAAATGTCTTTTTGTTAATAATTATTATTATTTAATTTGATTTATATTATTTCTTATGGGAAATATTGCTTCAGTTATCGTTCATTTCGGTTATCATCAGGGACTTTAGAGAGAAACCTGAGGTTCCACTGTATTCAATATTTAATTTGGAGTTTGAGTAAATTACTATTCAAACAGTATCAACATTAAAACAAAAATGCTTGAAATATGACACTTTACATGTATTAAATATAAAATATAAGTGTTTTAAAATTCAATCATAAACAAAAATGAATTTTCCCAATATTCTAATTTTGGAGCTGCACTAGTACACTAATAGCTGTCATATGGAAATGATGTGCACATTCATATCAGGGAAATTCAGTGCATTATATGTTACAAAAGTGTATTTTTTATGTGCTGCAAGTATTTTATATGAATATTCTGGCTCTAACCAAGTCAAACTGCCAGACAGCATGTGAAGAAATAAATATTACTAATTTCACATTATGCTGACGATCTGAGCCTCATTCATGTTTTTTTGATCATTTGTATAGTTAAGCGATAATAAATTAGTTCTATGCAAACCTCTTCACCTTTGTGGCTACATTCACTATCCATCCTAACAGACTACAGATGAAAATAATACTTCATGTTGTTCATCCTTCATACACTATATATTTTAAGTGCTGTAAAAGCTTGTAACCTGCATATTATGGTGTTCAAAGAGAAAAAAAACAAGAAACTCGATCCAGTGTCCCTCACAGATGGAGGATGGTACACACAGGCCGCATCGAGCTGTTTTGCCACAACATTCCAGACAGTCTGGATGAAAGATCCTCCTCCTGAAGGTTTTTGTAAAACTCAACAGATATTTCGAGACAACCTGAAGAATGCCTGAAGAAGTCTGGAACGAACCTGTATGGCCAAGTCTTTGAAATCTTACACAT
>BRDA01060221.1:0-14848 GCA_036984385.1 Crenuchus spilurus
TTGTATGTATTTAAAAATTGTGGAAAAATATCTATAAATTCCTCTCAGTTCACAATTACTTGCTACTTTGCATTGGCCTACTACACTAAATCCTATAAAACACGCTTAAGTTTGTAGGTGTAAAGTGTGGAAAAGTTAAAGGGGAATGAATAATTTTTCAAAGTACTTTACTTTTGTCTACTGAAGTAGAGAAAACTGGCTGATGACAACTCTGTAACTGTATACTGTTCTCTGATTTACTCAAGTTGGCTAAATGCAGTGGTACATTTTGCAAAGTAATGTTGATAGATGCTAAACCATTTTCGTTATGTTCACTGCATATGCCATTAATGGTCGTGCTGTAACTGGCATGCAAAACTAGCGTTACCACATTTTATCACACCATGCTTAGTAAAAATAAGCCTCCAAAACCACCAGCTGTCAGTGTGCATACATACACTAGCAGACTAGCTAACGCAGCCTCCCTTCATGTTATTGCTGTTATCACCGGCTCACTGTGTTTACGAGGGAACACAGCACAGACTGGAAGCTAGCAGGTCTCAAACGAACTCCCTGAATCAGTTGGGAGTCGGCTCCCCTTCAAAGAGCCGCTTTTCTTTATTTCACTCACTCTTCCTTTCTTTATAATGCTATAGAATAATAAAGTTATTCATATTTTAATTTAGCCGTATTTAAAAAAAAAAAAAAACAGAAGTGGTAAAACTATGTTGCATCTGGGGGAAAAAAGAGCTGGTTCATCGTGAGCCAACTGCTCTTGGATTACGAGAAAGAACCAGAATTTGTTGTCACACATACGTGCAGGGTTGCCAAGTCCAGCAAAAATATCCAACCCAAAGTCAGTCTAAAACCCGCCCTTCAGAAGCTTGAACTATCCCAAAATATGCCTGTCACACGTTTGAAGCAAATGGCAAAACAACTATGAGTGTATGACTTAGTATTTTGTTTATAAGGGATTTATGATCAGTCATTAATAATATGGTAACATTAGTGTTTATTAGTTTTTTCATAACAGTTTTATATCCCAGTCAAGAACATTTAATAGTAACATAATTAGCAAAAAAAAAAAAAAAAGGAACTGACTTTTTCCATTTCACATTTGCAGTATTTGCGATATGCCTTTTTCTCGTCATTAGGAACACTTTTAATCCATTATATCAAACCTTTTTCTTTTTCCCAGTCCCTGCAATACCCGTATTTCCCCCATTTACCTGGCATATTAGCTAGCGACTGTTTTCTCTTCACCTTCTGTGTGTCTGTGTCTGTCTGTCTGTATGTGTGTGTGTCTCTCTGTGTCTCTCTCTCTCTCGCTATCTCCCGCTCTCCTCTTCACACTGTACTGCCTTATGTCGTTATGTTCTCCTCATTCTTACTGTTGCATTCAATCTTCCAACACCCACTTTTCTTGTTGTTTTTTGGCGGTCGCGGTAATTTTTAAAAGTAGCCCAAAAAAACCACAATTTTTACGCATGACTGGATTTCCAAACAAGCCCAATTTGGCGTGAAAACCACGAACCTGGCAACTCTGCATACGTGGAGGCGCAAGCAAAGCTTTTTTTATTTTACGCTTTGCAATTTTTCTTTAAGTGAACTTATTTAGATATATAGTTATTTATTGTAAAGTAAATGCAGTTAGAATTTCAAGCATATTCAAGCACTTTCTCCAAAATTCCAGCACTTTCCAGGTCTGGAAAGCAGTACGTTAAAATTCAAGCATTTTCCAGGATTTCAAGCACCCGTACGAACCCTGTGGTATGTAGTTACTTCAGTTACAGTATGTAGTTATTGAAAGCCAAAATATTGTAAAGCAGAATGTTTCAATCAATTGTATTACAATATACTTGGATAACTATGTTAGTATTTTGCATGATGATGATTATGATGATGATGATTATTATTAGTATTATTAGTTATATTAAAACTGCATGGATTTGGCCATGAGTGGCTCAACTGACTAAGGCTCACTATGATCTGAGGATCGCAACTTCAAATCCCAGTCATGCTGCTTGCCATTGGCCATGCTCTCTCTGGGTGGGTAAGATGGCACTTTCTCCCCAGCACTACTAAGTAATGTTGGCTGGATCAGGTGCCTGTCAGGCAATCCATCAGAACTGGGGTTCCTGCACTTTCCTCTGAGGATGTTGCCTGCCCAGTGGTGATGGATCCACAGCAGTTTGAAAAGAGACGGAGCTTGACTTCACATGTATCGGAGGAGGCCTATGTTAGACTGCACCCTGCTAGAGACAGGGATAGTCATCAATAGTGATAGGGAGAGTCATTGATTGGACAGGTCAAATGGCTACAAACATCAGGGTGACAATTTTGAGACATTCATTAAAATGCAGCTATTTCATGTTCAGAAAACTGCATTTTACTGCATTTGTGTTTGTCATGAAAGAAAACTGCAGTGCTGTCAAAGAAAATGTTTCAGTGACATCACAAAAATAAGGATTTTAAAATAAGCTGTTTATTGCATTTTAGACTCCATATGCAGTATGTAAATCTAAAATGTTTTTTTTTTATTCAAAACACAAAAGCAATATGTAGGTATGTCAATCTTGCTTACCATCTCTAAATTCAATAAAATAAAGGCTGATATTAGCATGCATAAACATTATCTTCCTGAACATCTCTGTACCCTTTACATACCTTTACACCCTAATCCCTAAACTACATGCCTCCATCTCTTAACCCCAATATCTAATCTCTAATCCCTAACCCTAAGACTAGCATTACATGGCTGAATCACAGAAGTGCAAAAGGCTAAAGCTAACAGGCTTTAACTGTGAGGTCTAAAATGCAGTGAAACTGATCCAGATTGGTTTACAAGGCCCAGTTCAGCCTGAACAGTGTGCACTCTCCCTCTGCAGGGCTAAATTAGCGCAGTACTATGAGGCATGCCAATAGTCAAATGGCCTTTAGCTAAGCTTTGGGTGTGCATTCATTGAGCATCATTATCCCCACTGGCTGTGCTCCTGAAGCACTGCTGAGACAGGCAGAGCTCCATCTGTCAGATAACAACACCGTCCAGCTCACCTGAGATACCTCCTTGTACAAAAACACTAATTTAAACATGCTCACTTACTGGAAACTCTACAGAGTTATAATGCATTTGTAATTGTAACACATGAATCTGCTTATTTATGTGAAATGCTAACGTTGCACTCAGGAGTGAATAAATTACTTTTCCTCTGAGGTCTGCTCATGACATTTGTGTGGTTTTACGTATTAAAAATAGTCTGAATTCATTTTAATGGGGTGCATTTATGTTACCACGGTTTTGTGTTCCCAGGGTCCAAAGTTCCTCAGCTCTTTATATGTACTACATAATGGGAACCTGAATAAGCTTTGTAATCACTTAACCCTCTGGAGTCTGAGGGTATTTCAGACTCTCTGATGTAGTCTGACATGCCTTGAATTTTTACAAATTACACCCATCAAAAATTTTTTTATTCCCAATTCAACAACAGTGTCAGAACAGTAAGAGTGTCATAAATCTATATTTTGATTAAAACTGCTCTAAACTTAGACTTTCCAAAAACCTGTTTTCAGTTGTGCTAATGTTTTGAAAAACATTTTTAGCCAAGATTTTGAGCTCAGAACTGAATAAACAGAGGTGTTGGCTACACACTGCTCATTACAGTTTTTTACAAATTGTTTATGATTATATTTCTAAAGCTTAATTAATGTGAGTTGACGTGTTTCACTCATTCATTGGTTCCTAGATTGAATATTTAAGAGATAGGTGTGAGATAAAAGGTGAGAGGTCTTTGTTCAGATCCACATTCCACGGCTGGTAATTGCACCAATGGAATGTCCAGAATTACCATGTCATTATCATATGAATGACAGATTGCGTCATTTGGTGGTAAAAAATTGCACAGCTGTCTGAGTCACTCAGAAAAATGTGTTTCTGCTTTTTTAAGCTCCTCTCACAAATATATTTTGATTCAAGCTATATACATTTGAAAATAGACCCTTTAATGTTTCTGAGGTTTTATTTTGTTTGTAGGATATAAACTTGCAGAGTTATATAAGTGTTTTTGCAGAATTGCCGGAGTCCAGAGGGTTCATATTCTCTGCCAGGTCAGATTTGACTGAGAACATCACAGATGTAAAGTGTCTAGAGACCTTAATGTGTGTTAAGGACACAGAGAACTAAGGAATTACCTGCATTTTCCCTTTCCTTAGAATTAAAAAGGATGTTTTGTGATTGTGCCTTTGAGACCAATATATGTAAATATCTTCATTGACTGACTGTCCTGTAATATGATTTTAATGTTTTTGTTAGCTAACTAAGCTAACCTGTTAATAGCATACACTCTTACATAACCAGATTATACACTACATGAACAAATTTAAAATCTTTACTGAGGACTGAATTCAAAATTGTATTGAAAATCAAAGTTTAAAACCCATTTGTTTGAATATTATAATTGTAACACGTAAGTGACTTGGCCCTTGTGTGCCTCTATGCTCTCCTAACAACTTGTGGGATTGCTCCTTGATGAGATGGCAAATGGTTTCCTGTGGATCTCTTCCCAGATCTTAATCAGAGCATCAGTGAACACCTGACAGTCTGTGGTGTGTCAGATGCACCAATAGATAACATACTTGAGATTCTCAATTGGATTCTATTCTAGGAAATGTGAGGGTCAGTCAATGCCTTCATCAACACACTTTGGCCACACAAAGCTGGGCATTTCCCTGCACCAGGAAGAGCTTAAGCCCACTGCACTAGTGTAAGATCTGACAAAGGCTCTGAGCATTTAATTCTGATACATAATAGCAGTCACAATACTGCTGGCTATCACGTGAAAGTTTGTGCAACCATCCAAGAATATGACTCTCCAGACCATCACTGACCCACCACCAAACTAGTCATGCAGCAAAACATTCACCATGGTGTCTCCAGACCCATGTATGTCACATGTGCTCAGTGTGAACCTGCTCTCATCTGTGAAAAGAATGGTGCACCAGTGGCAGACCTGCCAATTCTGGTGCTATCTGGTGAATGTCAATCGAGCTGGACAGTGCTGGGATGTTAGCACAGGTCCCACTAGAGGACATTCTGATCTCATGCCATGCTTATGGAGCCTGAACAACAGTAGCAAGTTTGAGGTTATTTTTTAGGGCACTGGGAGTGCTCCTCCTTTTCCTCCTCACAAAAAGGACCAAACAGGCTTGCTGCCATGTTCTTCTCCTTCTACTTCCCTGTGGTGCTCCCAATTCACAATTGCTTAAGCTTCCTAACTGGACAGATTGGTATCCCTGACGTTTAATTGCACTGGTGTTATACTGTGATGATTAAGTGTTGCCTTAATGTTTTGAGTAGGACACAAGATGGCACAAGCTAATCTCCTGTTGTCTCCTGCCCAAGACAGAGGAACTGAAGACTGAAACTGATTACATCCACATTTACTCAGTAATAAAGACAAAACGTCATGACTGTCAGTGTTAGCACCCTGTTCTAATGTGTTGTAGATGTCCTGTTCTCCTCTGGGTTCCAAGGACACAACTAGACATTAGCTGCTCTCTGAAGCACAGTTATGATGGCTGTAATGACCTGAAATAATATTTGTGGAGGTGAATGGTGGGTTAGCAGTGGAGGACAGTTAGCGTGTGCTACTTCATGCATCATCATTTAGCACCCAGGTCAGGTTAGCCAAATCTCAAGGAAACGCATTAGTGTTAAACAGCACAATGCTAATGTCAATAAATCAGGTTTAGCCTGGAGAAATCGCAGATTAAACATCAACTCAAATAGAAGTAATGACCACACTGTTCTAAGGCTTAGAATAAACATTCTCAGTGATTTTAAGACAATTTAGCTCCAAAATGACCCACAGGAGGTATCATAACCTGACTTCACCCTCCTGGTTTGATTATTTGTCCAATGTGACTATACATTAAAGGTAGAGAAGGTGATTTTGTAGAATGTAGTAAGTGTAAGCTAGTCCTATCCCCTACTTTCAGCCTTCCTTCTAATTCTACTCCCCTGAAATAAACACAAACACAACTTAGCCAGTGAGCTAAACCATCTCACCTCACGTCCTGTTCAAAACCCATATATTTGGGGACAGTCGCTGTGTTGTGGTTAGGAATCTGGTCTTGTGCCCTTGAGCAAGTCACCTAACCCCCAACTTTTCCCTGGGTGCTGTGGATAGAGCTGCCCACTGCTTCAGGCACATGTTCTCACAGTCTAGTGTGTTCACTAGTGTTTGTGTTTCACTGCACAGATGAGCTAAATGTGGAGGTCAAACACTGTTGTGTGCAAATCACATTGCTAAAAGTTGAGTCTAATCTAATCATCACTAGTCATTTACACAACATATTAAATACAAGAAAACCAGAGCCAGCTTGCCAGCTTACAGCTTTACCAAAGTAACTAGCTATGGTGGCTACATATTTCGGGAAAAATAATGAATCAACCTCAACTGTAAGTCACTCTAGATAAGAACATCTGATGTAAATGTAGCAACATGATCCTAATTGTTGTTTTCCCATTTTTACACCCAATAAACGGTGTGTGGTCATTCTGACCATGGGGAACTGATATATGTCCACTGTAACCCCTTTACAGATACTTAAATCATGTTTTTAAATTTATGTAGATACATTCTTTCTTTTCATTTTACAATTTCTCAATGTGTCAATGAATACACTTATCATCCATACATATTTGAACTGTTGCATAATGTTATTGGATTTTTTTCATAAAATATTAATACAAATTTGTTTACACACCTTCTTCATGTGCAGTGAAAACCAGCCAATCACAGCCTTTCTCTGAGAGAGGACACAGATGTCAAATAAATGTTGTGGAATGAAAATGGCTGCTCAAGTTGTGCAGATTTGGTTCCAAAGCAAACACCCTCCATCACTTGAAGATATTCTGGGTTCAGGAAGGAGGATGTAGAAGAAGGTGTGCAGAATCTGCCTTGTCAAAGTAGGCACAGAGAAAGTACTCCAGACCTTTTCCCTCACCTCAAAACAATGACTGTATAAAGCACCATATATACACTCTGTGCCTCAAAACAGAAACTGTATGAAGAGTGTATTACAACAAAGTCACATTACATCTAAGACACTGGGTACCAAGCTCCTGCAGGCTTTCACCCCAGATATAATCAGTAACAAACCACTTCTTCACAGTGGTGGTAAATAGCAAAGCACATGTACTTAGTTATCATTCTGCTCAACAATTTAGTAGAGCACATTTAAGTCATTGTATCTTATTGAAGAAGGGTTTGAACTTAATATAGTGTGATTGTGCCATCTCTATCAATTGGTAGAGGTATGTTAAGCTAAAACATCCACTAAACCAGCATTTTCACAGCCAAACCCCAAGTAATAAACTGGATCAAATGCTGACAAACATTAGTGCTTACACCTCACTGTATGTTTAAAGTGTAAAAAAATTAAAACAATAAAAAATAAAAATAAAATAAACACATTGACTGTTGAGTATATTTTGATATTTTTTAGGTATCTGGCAGGACATAGCTGAAGTGCCCTTGAGCAAGGCACTTTACCCACAACTGCTCCTGGAGCGCTGAGAATAGGGCTGCCCACCACTCTTTGGCATGTGCGCTCACTGCCTCTAGTGTATTGACTAGTGTCTGTGTTAAATGCAGAGGTCAAACACCTGCACTTTAAGTAAGGGAGTTTGATCTAACAAGTTGTAAATGCCATAACCACAGATTTGTGGTCCAGTGTGATGTCTGAGACAACATGAGTTACCGTCCATTTCATTAATAAGGATAAAAACATGGTGTTTGCAGACTTTCTCTCCACAGAGTAGAACAGCACACTGACAGAACACTAACTGAGACAAGCATGAACACCAACAAGTCTCAGACAAAGCATCCAACAGAGTAAAGTCCATCACTGTGAATAAACAGATTTATATCCAGTGCTTCAGACACAGGCTAAAGCTGACCATGTGCAGGCTATGTTTAGCTTTCATAAAATTATAAACTACAACCACAGTACTCTTTTAACCAGACAATTTATATGTACATAAACTCAGGCTACAAGGCCACAACCACTACTCATATAGTATTTTAATTTCATAGCTTAACTACATATTGTTGTGCTTTGTTGTGTGCAATGACGCAGTGAACTGACAAAGCCACGTTACAGTACTAAAGATTCTTTTGAACTGTCTGATGAAAAGAATCGATTGACTGGAAGATGAAAACTCAAGAGTTACTGGATTTGTCATCTTTTTATACCCAAGATTTAAGATGCACTACATCACTGCAGATGACATTCAAAGCCAGAGTGGTGTCCGAGATAGAAGTAATGGTCTACAAGGCAATGGGGGTAAATGTTTTAGCTTAATACTTTACATTTAAGTCTTCACATTGCACTGAACATTACAACCATCCAATGTACTGCTATGGTGTTTCAGTAAATCTATTTTTATTACAGTATGTTAGAATGTAGTAGACGGCCCCTTCTGAGAGAATGATAGAGGTAAAACAAGATCCACCACCAGAAAAATGTCATTGTTCAGTTTCTTTAGAAGCTTGACTGTCATGGCTACACCACCATCTGATCCAAATATTTAACTTCAAATGCAAAACAAACTGAACTGTTTTTATTATCTCTTACATTCAAAGGTGACAAAGATGGAATTTTTTGGTGGAAAGTCCACCAAAGTCGTTTTCCAAAGCTCAGCAAACAAACATCTGCATTCCAGACTCCGGTTCCCCTTCAGAAAGGATTTCAGTACGTGTGGCAATACTGCAACATGTCAATTATTGTAACAAGTACATAACCTTGGCTTCCTGACCAAAAACCTATAGAAGCACAGCAGTGTGGGACAAAACAGTTATACTACACATTGCTATTGTTGGTGTTTCTGTTAACCCTCTGGAGTCTGAGGGTATTTCAGGCACTCTGATGTAGTCTGACATGGCTTCACTTTTTACAAATTACACCATCTAAAATTATTTTTCACAAAGTGTTACAAGGCTTTTGTTCAGCACAAACTCAGCAACAACAGTGTCAAAACAGTAAGAGTGTCATGAATCTATATTTTGATTAAATTTGCTCTAAACTTCAAATTTCCAAAAACCTATTTTCAGATGTGCTGAATAAAGAGAGGTGTTGGCTACACACATAACTGCTCATTACAGTTTTTAGAAATTGTATGTGCATTTATTTAACTAATGTGACGTGTTTTACTGTGTGTACTGAGTGTGAACACTCAAGTGAAAGGTCTTTGTTTATTGTGAGCACTCTTTGTTTATAGAGATGAAATGGGGGGATTTCACACATTCCTGGGCTGCTAATCCACCACTGGCATGTGTGACATTACCATTTCAATATCATGTGAATGGCAGATCGCGTGAATGGGCAAGAAAAAAAGCACATTTTCACTTGCACTGAAAAATGTGTCTCTACTTATATTAAGCACCTTTCATAAGAATAACAACAACGTTCGGGCTGAGCTAGGCAGACTACAGCTTCTCCGGACACCAGCCTGCTGGAGCGGAACCCATGCCAGGAGGAGGAGACGAGACTGGCATCAGAAAACCAGAGGGGGTGGCTTAAAAATCTACGTCAGTGAAAATTGGTGTACAAACTGTGTGTTGGTAAACAGCCGCTCTGAGGCGATATAACTGTTGACTCTCAAGTGTAGGCCACACTATCTTCCTTGTGAAATCACGGCTGTGTTCGTCATTGCTACATACATAGCACCGGATGCTAATGCTAACATTGCACTGAAGGAGCTCCATAACAACATTAGCTCACTTCAGAACAAGCATCCGGAGGTGTTTTATGTGGTTGCAGGGGACTTTAACCACCTAGACCTGATAAACTCCCTGCCGAGGTTTTTGCAGCATGTAAACATTCCAACATGGGGAAATAACACACTCGACCGTGTGTACATTAACATTAATTAAAGATGCTTATAGAGCCATGCCCTGCACCCACAAGCTGTCTGACCACATCTCTCTCCTGATGGTCTCTGCATTTCACCTTCGACTGCGATGCTCCAGACCCACACAAAAGACGATCACTGTGTGTCCACAGACTTGCAGGTTTTAAAGGAGGCTGCTGAGAGTAAGGGGGAACTGGACCTGGAGGATTATACATCTGCTGTCCTCGGGTACATCAGCAAGTGTGCAGGTGACATCACCATTACCAAGACTGTGACCTGCTACTGGAACCAGAAACCCTGGGTGAATGCAGAGGTGAGTTATCTGCTGAAAGCTAGGGATGCTGCCTTCAGTTCCAGCGACCTACAGGGACTCAGAAGTGGTAGAAAGAGTTGACTGCAGGTGTGAAGAGGGCAAAAGCTGCATATGCTCAGAAAATCCAGGAACATTTCACCTCGCAGGATCCAAGGAGCATGTGGAAGGGCAAAAAGTGTATCACAGACTACAAATCAAAGGATGCACAATGCCCCAACAACTCCTCCCTGCCAGAGGCTCTCAACAAATTTTACGCACGATTCGAGAACCCCCAACACCAGACTCACCCCGGCATCTGGAGAAGTGCCCATCAGCATAACACTTGCTGAAGTAAGGAGGACTCTGAGGGGAATTGACCCTCAAAAGGCGGCCGGCCCCGACAACATCCCTGGTCGGGTGTTAAAGGACTGCACGGATCAGCTCTCTGTAGTTCTGGCAGACATCTTTAATGCCTCCCTCAGCCAGGCAGTTGTCCCCACTTGCATGAAGACTGCCACCATCATCCCCGTCCCCAAGAGCTCCACAGTGTCAGGTCTGAATGACTACCGGCCAATAGCCCTCACGGTGATAGACACAAAGTGCTCTGAGAGACTGGTCATGTCCCACATCAAAGCCACCATTGACATCACTGTGGATCCTCACTAATATGTCTACAGGAAGAAAGGTTCTACAGAGGTTGCCATTACCTCTGTGGTCCACACCGCCCTCACCCACCTGGAACAGAAGGACTCCTATGTCTGTTTGCTCTTTGTGGACTTCACATCAGCCTTCAACACAATGGTTCCTCAGACCCTGACTCAAACTATTTTCACTCAGACTGAACGCTTCCCTCTGCAACTGGGTCCTGGACTTCCTGACTAACAGACCACAGTCTGTTAAGATCTACAAAATCACCTCCTCCACCTTAACCCTCAGCACTGGCTCCCCTCAGGGCTGTGTGTTAAGTCCCATCCTGTTTACTCACATATGACTGCTCACCTAAACAACCAGGCTGTCATATTGTGAAGTTTGCAGATGACACAGCTATGACACAGCTGTGGTTGTATGCATCACAACAGTGATGAGTCTAGCTACAAGCAGGAAGTGAAACACCTGGAGGGTTGGTGCAGAGAAAATACCTTCTGCATCAATGTAAAAAAGACAAAGGAGATGATTGTGGACTTCAGAAGAAGCCAGCATGCCCCCCCCCCGCTCATCGGAGGATGTGAGGTGGAAGTGGTCCCCAGCAACAGTTACTTGGGTGTACACCTGAGTGACAACCTCACCTGGAGCAACAACACTTCCAGTCTGGTCAAGAAGGCACATCAGCGGCTCTACTTCCTCAGATGGCTGAGGCGAGCTGGTCTCGGAACCTCAGTTCTCAGATCCTTCTACAGATGTATGGTGGAGAGCGTCTTGTGCTAGAGCATCACTGTGTGGCATGGCAGCTGCTCTGCTGCAGACAGGTAATCTCTGCAGAGAGTGGTGAAAGCTGCACAGAAGATTGTTGGAGTCAGCCTCACCACCACCACCACGGATACCTACACCTCTAGAAGCAGAAAAAGGGCCACCTGCATCATGAAGGACCTCACCCACCCAGCACACTCATTTTTTGTCTCCCTCCCCTCTGGCAGGAGGCTGCAGTCCATAAAGTGTAGAACCACCAGAATGAAGAACAGCTTCATTTGTGAGGCTGTTAGACTCTTAAAGTCCACTTAGGAAACACACACTGTACTGAAACTTTATTACAATTGGTTACTTTAACACCAGCATTCTCAAACCGACAAAAAATTTTGTTGTGAAAGCATGCCGTCTTCACGATCACTTCCCCCGCACTGGAATGTGAGCCATTAACACTTCGCTCCGCTGCTTGTTGTCATACAAAATAAGCTCGTCTTCACACACTGTCTCTCACACAGACTCTCAGTCAGAGTTTTACTGAGTGTAAATCCTCTTTCCACAATGGATTTAAGGGAAAAAAAATGTAATTATAGAGCAGGAATCATGCTACAGGCTTGCACGCATGTATACACACACACACACACACACACGTAGTGAGCTTCTGTGAAAGCTGATACATGCTGAATGGGCTCTCTCCTGCTTTTGGTTGCATGCTTTGTACAACACATGCGTTTATCGCTTTGTTTTTGTATGAAATATTGCGCTCAGTGAAAGACTCCATACTTCCACAACGAGCCAAGCGGCCAAGGCCGAATACCAAAACTCTCCCTACAACATGCACCCTACACCCACTGATAGGGTACAGTCAGTCATAAAAAACAGTTATTGCACTCAGGTTTATTTAAATTTTTTGTGAGCTATAATGTTCAAGTTTTCCTTTTGGATGATTGTCTAATTACTGTACTGTTATTGGTTTTATTATCTGTGATGTGCACTATGTAGGTGTTGCTTTGGGACATGGCCCAATCTCCTCCAGTGACACAGAACGGTTCTATTAACAAACGTGACCATTTTTATTTGAGTTGTGTGATATTATCGTATTTTCCGGACTATAAGTCACAGTTTTTTTCATAGTTTGGCTGGGGGTGCGACTTATACTCTGGAGCGACTTATGTGTGAAATTATTAATACATTATTACCGGTATATCATTTTACCTGTTATTTTCACACTAAACCGCAAGAGGGCGCTCTAGGCCCGTGTTAGTAATTTCAACATTGCAGTAACTTTTAAAAACAACTGGAAAGGGCTTAATAACAATGGCACCGAAAAGAAAATCATATTCTGCAGATTACAAGCTGCAAGTAGTAAAATATGCAGCCAAAAATGGTAATCGAGCAGCAGAAAGAAAGTTTGGAGTTAGCGAGAAACTTGTAAGAGACTGGCGAAAAGCGGAGGTTACTCTTACTGAAATGAAGAAAACAAAAAAAGCTAATCGCGGGCTAAAAGCTAGGTGGCCACAGCTAGAGGAACGAGTTCGCACATGGTTGCTTGAACAACGTGCTGCTGGGAGAGGCTTGTCAACAGTACATTTGCGTCTCCAAGCCCGTGTATTTGCCAAGGAGATGAATATAAATGACTTTGCAGGAGGGCCTTCTTGGTGTTATCGCTTCATGCAATGCAAACGCGTCTCTATCAGAGCAAGGACAACGATGTCCCAAAAACTGCCGGAAGACTTCCAAGCCAAGACTGACAGTTTCCGTGAGTTCATTGAAAAGCTTGTAAGTGAGCACAACGTGACACCGGATCACATTATTAACATGGACGAGGACCCCCTCACGTTTGACATTCGCATGGGCTGAAGTGTTGCAAAGAAAGGGCAAAAGAGTGTGAATATAGTAACAACCGGTCATGAGAAATCACACTTCACAGTGGTCCTAGCATGTTGTGGCAATGGATCAAAATTGCCACCAATGGTTATTTTCAAAGGAAAAACTATGCCAAAAATCCAATCCCCCTCAGTTGCAATCGCCGTGAATGAAAAAGGGTGGATGGATCAAGAAATGATGAACTTATGGCTTACAAAGTGCTACAATATGTGTCCGGGTGGCTTTTTTAGAGCACGCAAAGCTCTGCTAGTGATGGATAGCATGCAAGCGCACATCACGCCACAGTTCAAAAATAAATTAAAAATTTTCAACTCCATACCTGCCATCATCCCTGGAGGCTTAACCAAAATACTCCAGCCTCTTGATATCTCCGTCAATAGGAGCTTTAAGGCAGTATTGCATAACTTGTGGGAGCAGTGGATGATGGATGGAGAGCCCAGCTTCACGGCAACTGGGAGAATGCGCCGTACAACTTTTCAGGATGTCATTGGATGGATCGACAAAGCATGGGCTTCGGTGACAACCGAAACCATTCTATCAGGATTCAGAAAGGCTGGAATAATTGGAACTGCAACTGAGGATGAGTCTGATGTAAGCAATGTAGAAGAGGAAGCGCCGCATCTTCTACCTCTGGAGTTAGCGGAGTTGTTTAAAAGTGACACCGAGGATGAAGATTTCAATGGATTTTAGTATGGTTTTCTGAATAAATCTTAATATGTTAGGCCAAGTAAAAAAAAAAATTGGTGATCATCCTTTTTCACCAAAATTTTGGGTCGGGGGGGGGAGGTTTTTTTTTTTTTTTTTTAGATTGATAGAAAAGTATGTAGCAAATATTAAAATGATGTTGAAAACTTAAATAAACCATGTTAAATATAGATCATGTTCTTCTTGACTGATTTACAAATTCAAATGAAGTATGGAACATCTCCCCAGAAGACACGAAAGATGGCAGAAGGACTACAAAAGAAATATCTATAAATGAAAACTATTTAATCTGACAAATGCATCCATCAACAAATTGGTTGTGAGCTCATTAAAGCCTCACAAGATGACAGAACCAGTTAGAAAAAGCCAATAAGAATGGAGTCATTAGGAGATAGATGGATGCAAAACTCACCATGGAAAACATGGGTAGGGGAAATGGGGTTACCATCATGCTTCCCATCGCTGTATTCCTGGTAAAATGCATGTAGCACTGGAAGTGCGGATGCAACGAAATTTCTCGTCAGGGGAAAATCCCCCGCTTGGCCTATTGATACGCTAATTACATGACAAACTGTACAGGGCAAAGTGAGGGAAGCCAGTTTCACAGAAAGACACTCAGAATACTATATTATATTTTAAAATCAAACGAAGAACACAGAGAAAATGTATTT